>PVKZ01003115.1:0-157775 GCA_004027375.1 Macroglossus sobrinus
AGTGCTGCTGCTCCCACAGATGAACCCTGACTGCAGCCCTCCAGGCTGCACCAGCCCCCAGTGTCAGCCAGCCTGAACCTATAAGGGCTAAAGGCTTCAGACTGGACTTGGCCCAGTTGGAAGGCAGTTCAAATAAGGAATGATCTCCAAAGTGTTCCTCTTTAATGTTTAAGATCTAAGCCTTCATATTAATCCTCTAAACAAATTCAGCCTCACATAACAAGAAAGATACACAAAACAATTTCTAATGAGAGAAATTCTTGACAAAAATCCCTGAACCTTTCCATGTCATATCCTTCAAATGTCAGTGTGGGTCATTTATGTAAAACAAAGCTCCGAAGTATCCTTCTTCTTTTAATGAAATTTCCAAAATGAACTGCCCAGGTGATTAAATCTACCTCAAGAAAATCGTCAAAACTCCACCATCTCCCCGGGCAAGTTGGCAAGTAGAGAAACTATGTTTCATATAACTCCTGGCATGGAAATGAGCCTAGATTCCATTTTGCGCCAATACTTCATTTTATAGCTAAAGAAACTGGCCCAGAGGAGAAAGTGTTTTGCCAATAAGGCCACATAACAAGGTCAGAGATGGAGCCGGAAATGGGACCGCAGCTTCCTCCTCCCAAGTGTGCCTGCTGCTGTCACACTGACAGGAAAGAAAAGATGCTAAAGAATTTTCTTGAACGTTCTTTGGTTTGAATTCAAGGAACCTCAGATCCTTGAAACCAACAACCCCAGCAACACCAAGATGCTCCAAATTCAACAATCAAAATAAATAAAGAAATAAAACCTGCACATCAAACTACTGTCACATCACCTAACGCCTTTGTTTTGGATGGCAAGTGGGAGAAACTTTCCTATAGTTTTCTTCCCAGCATCTGTTCCTCCACCAGAGCAGCGGGATGGATTAAAACAAGGCTTCCAGAAAGGGCCTGTCTGCTGGATTTGCATTCGACCCTCAAATGAAAGGAATACCAGCGTGCAATTATATTTCTTAACTACTGTAGCCAAATCTGACCTTTTCTGCATCCTCCTTTTAGTACACAGAGGGCATTTTTCCTGAACCTGTGACAGGGATTTCTGGGATCTTTTTGAAAAACAAAAACAAAACCAAAAAAAAAAACCTGAGGGCTCCCTTTTTTCTCCAGTGGTGCTAATCACTGCAAGAGAACCCCGAGCCTGTCTTTGAAAACACCCTCATGTTTATTCTGCACGGAGTGATACACACTTAATGCTTAACTAGGCTACTCCCTTTTGGAAAGGCCAACGGCTGTGTGACATTCATTCAGCAGATCATCACCAAGCACTGACTACCTCCCAGCCACTGTTCCCTGAAGGGTTGGCTGCCACGGGAAACGAGATTTGGTTCTTGCTCATGGAATCCAACAGCCATAATGCACAAGAGGCTCATGAACACCATGGAAGATGTCATTCGCCTCGGGGGGACATGGAGTGGCATCTCGAGAGACGGGTTCACACCAGGAAGAAGGTGGGGGAGACCTTTTGGGCAGAGGACACGGCACAATGAAAGGCCCGATGACTGAAATGGCAGAGAGGAGAGTTCGGTTTGGATCGAGTGTGGCAGGGGGACAACACGGGAGACGAAGCTGGAGGGCTCTGAGTCAGACTCTGGAGAGACCGACCGACTGCCACGCCAAGGAGTGCGGACTTAGTCCAGCACACTATGGGACACCTGTCAGCAAATGTCCCCAGCAGGTTAAAGACAGGAGTAAGTAAGCCACAACTGCACTGTGGTCTACCCAGGAGGCCACACTCTGGCCAGACTCTCTGAAGCACCGAGCCCCGTCCTGCCTCCGGGTTTTGCTCCTACTGTTCCCTCAGGCTGGGACACTCTTCCGCCAGCCTTTAACTGGCTGGCCCCTTTTCACCCTTCAGGAGGAAGCTCAAACACCACTTCCTCTGAGACAGCTTCAGGGGCCTCACTTCCTAAACCCATCCTCATTTCCTAGCTCTTTGCTTTCACATTAAGCCTTTTTGGTTCCTTCGTGGGACCATCACAACCTGAAATCATCTTGTTTCTGTATTTACCTGGTTAGTGCCTCCACCACTAGACTGGAAGCCCCACAAGGGCAAGGCCCTACCTGTCTTGTTCATCACTTGTGCCTAGAACGCTAAGTAGCACCTAAGAGGCTGTAAAACATTTGCCCGATGAACTGAGTTCATCAGTGAATTTCCAGAGTACCAGCTGCAACTGTACTGCCTCTTTCTCCCACTGTGAATACATGAGCAACAGTCACATTGTTTATTACAAAATCTGTATGTCCAGGCCACACCACAGACCAATGAAACCAGAATACCTGGGGGTAGGACCCTGACATCAGCATTTGAACGTCTCCGGGTGATTCCAGCACACATTCCAGGCTGAAATTCAATGACTTCAAGGGACAAGAGTGTGGGCCATTGGAACCAGACAACTCCTACTACCTGTTTCCCAGATGGACCACTTCTCAGATAGGAAGCCTGAGGTAACCTCCCCCTAATCTCTTCAATATGTCCTAATTTATTTTTTTCAAAGTATATAAATGTGTATATTTTACTGTCCTTTTAAAACAAATTACATACGACACATATTACAAATGATCAAGACATAGAAAGACATCGTGACCCCAAACTGAGCCTTCCTGCGTGGTAGAAGCAATTCGTACTTTTTTTTTTTTTTTTTTTTTTTAGGCGAGGCAAACCTTGGTTGACCTCACACATTGCAAGGCGAATGACATCTTCCATGGTGTTCATGAGCCTCTTGTGCATTATGGCTGTTGGATTCCATGAGCAAGAACCAAATCTCGTTTCCCGTGGCAGCCAACCCTTCAGGGAACAGTGGCTGGGAGGTAGTCATTTGGGAGACTGTAGGATATGTGATAAGGAGACATTAAGATAATGGTGGGAAAAAATGGGTTAGGCTAAGGCCAGGTTTTGGAGCATCCAAATGCCATTCGGGAGCCATTGAAGGTTTCTGAGCAGCAGAGGCACATGCAGCAAGTTGGAGGATAGACTAGAGGGTAAGATGAAGGTGAGAGACCCAATAGGAAGTAGTGTTATGAATCCAGGCAGGGGAACAAAAACAGGCTAGGCTAGGACAGTGACAGTGAGATAAAAGAGGAAGTTGCAAATGGGAGAGATTACAGAAGGAACTCGACCAGACTTGGTGTTGGATTGGAACATGGAGAGAAGTGAGCGGAAGGAGTCAGAGGTGCATCTCATGTTTTGACACTGGGAGGATGGAGACACCACAGATTCAGATAGGGAAGACAGGAACAGGCTTGGCCGAGGAAAAGGGCAGATAAATTTCCTTTGGGAATGTAAGGAATTAGTCTCATTATTCTCAAGCCAAACCTGCAGTTAGATTTTCTGACTATTATTTGGAGCCCTGCTCAGGGAGCCTGCACAAGAACTGCTTGCAAACTGTTCTGTGACCTTCCACCCACTGAAATTGTGAGATGCATTTGTTGTGAAGAGATTTTAGGAATTTTATCTTTAGATTCTTCGGTCCTAGAAGGCTATGATATGAGGTGGCGTACTTCTATCAAGAATACAGGAAAGCCAAAAGTTAGTTTCTTTGTTCAAGGAATTCAAAGCAAGGTGGGGAGTGGGGGAAGGCAAGAACTGCTTGCTGTCCAACTTGGGCAAAAGTTAAAACATCCTAGAACTGAAGTTGAAGCCATTAACAGTTCAGGACTTGTTGCTCTGATTCTGAAGAGGTGAATTAACACTCACGGAGTCCCTGGGGCTGGACCCTGCAGTGGGTTAGTCAGACATGGAATCTGCTCTCAGAAACACAATGGCTTCCTCCTTGTTACTCAGTGTGGTCCACAGGCTGGCAAAGTGACCGCCAACAAGCAGCTTAGCAGATGTCTCAGGTTCTACTCCAGACCTATTGAATCAGAATCTTCATTTTAGTAAGATCCCCCGGTGATTTATAAGCGGTGGCATATTTTAAGAGTGTGGGCTTTGGAGTCAGATGTGTCTGGGTTTAAATCTCAGCTTAGCCACTACAACTAACACTTCACTTCCTGGACCTGCTTCACATAAAAATCGGTCAGTGGACCTATACCCTGGTTTCACCTTAGAAAAACCTGGGGAGCTTTCAAAAACACCATGCCCCCAACATACTGCAGAAGAATTCAATCAGAATCCCTCAGGGGTGGGATCCAGTACTTAAAGGTCTTCACAGCATGGACGGCAGCGTGCCTCCAAAGCAGAGAACCATTGATGACTCTGAAGGACAAGAACACGGCATCAGAAGCAATCTTCACTGATATCCCATTTCTGCCATCTCCCATGTAAGTGTAAGACTGGAGCATCTTACCTCTCCCTAAGCATTAGTGTCTTCCTCTGTGAAATGGGCATGACATGAAACAGAATTTTTCAAAGCACTGAAGGTTACACATGTAAAGCACCTGGCACATACACAGTGCTCAGTGATTATTTTCCAGTTACGCAAATCCCAGCTTCCTTTGCAGAGGAACTGAGGAAGCAACTCTAGCTTGAGGTATCATGTAAATGCTTATCTGCAGTCACATGCGTACTTGCCCTGCCAGAGGTGACTTCTCATCACTTGGCCACCAAGAGGTTAAATGGGTGTTGCCTTGGCTGTTTTATAAATGTAAGAACCTATTATTTTTCTTCATTAAATTGGAGAAGAAGGCAAAGGCAGCTAGCAAGGAACATTTGCAGAACAGGTGGGAGTAAGGTTCACCCAAAATGCTCCCAACTGTGGGGTCAGAACAGGGTGGGGGTAGGGGGAAGGCTGATCATACTTTAACTGGGCAACAGGCCCTGTACCTCGTGTCTGCTGCCTCACAGCAATCTGTCCTCTTAGAGTATCTAGAATGGAAGTTGGAAAAGCCTTTAGACTCTCATACAATACCTTCACTTTTCAGAACTCTGTGCATTTAGAAACCACGGCCTAGGGAGCTGAGATGACTTATGCAGGGTCACATGGGATTTAAGGCCACAATCAGGTGCAAAGTGACCTAGTCAGATGTAGAGGAAATAGCCCAAACATGAAAAAGAAGTTGAACGAAAGGGAAAATAAAGACATAAAAGTGCTTTGAACCAGAGCTTTATAAATACTTGTGGCTTTAACCTGCCCAGGAGGTAGATAAGCACGTTCCCTTTAGTTTGTCCTCAAATTCAACCACCCCTAAGAGGTTAAGGAACACACCCAAGCTTGGAATTGACACTCAGACCTCCCGACTTCCTGGCTTTGGAACTGAGAGCTCAGCCTCCACCTCCCTTGTCTATCAGGAAAAACATCTGGGTTATAATGCTTGAGGATGGGATATCAAGGGGAAGTGGTGGAAGTTTGGTTCTTTAAGAAACTCTGAGCAAGACTGCCTAAGACCCAGCCAGGAGGCCCCTCCCATGGCCTGAGTCACAGGCTCAAACGTCTCTGCCCTTCTATCCTGGACGCTTCCCTTGTATGACCTTTAGGGAAATCTATTTGTCTGAGAGGTTGGGTGGGAAGAGAGTTGAGACTTCAAAATGTGTGAAAACAGACATCCTCTGAGGAGCTGTCTCAGGTAACCAAGCCTTTCCTTCACACAGTCCATCTCTCCACGGCCTTACGTGGCTCTCCTGCCACACTCGCAACTGCCTACTTAAAGCAAGAGAGAGAGGAACGGGCAGGACCACAGGGAGAAAAAGCAAGGGGAAGTCATCTTTAAAGGCCAAAAGGTTATATAAAACATCATAAAATACAACTGTTTCCTTTAAAATTTTTAATGTCCAGGAAATGGTATAGAATAACTGCCAAGTCACATAAATTAACTTTTTGGTTAATGTTTGTGATCCCGGAAAGAACTCTCTATCCATCGATGCACACCGCATGTGAGTTTTCATCAGTTGTCGTCTGGGTGTGTGACTGAGTTTGGGCCGTGGACCCAGCTTTACATGTTCCAGAAATAAAGGCGGCTGCCATACTTGGCAGGTTTCAGATCACCTTCGATCTTGGGGTTGGGCTCTGGTCTTGCTCTCGAGTGATAGGGATTGTCTGGCAAAGGTCGATCTGTTTTCACTTTGGTGACCTGCGAGGGGGCGTGGAGAGGAAAGAAGCAAAGCAGAAAGTAAGGTGGAGCAGCTGTGACCGTGAACATGCCTCCCACTGTCCCCCTCTGCTCCTGCTGCCCCAGCTACTCCTCTTCTTTGAAGGCCAAGAAAATCACGTTTAGACTTGTTTAATCCTCGAATAAACACTTAAGACATCTCACCATGTGTGACTGATTCCACATGGCAGAAGTTAGGGACACAGACAGACACAAAACGCATACTACCCTCAAGGGGCTCGCAGTCCAGCGAGGGAGCCAGACAAGAAAATGGACCGAGACTCCCTAACCGAATCGCCACAACGGAGAGGCGCGCCGAGGGCTTGGGGGCCAGGTTACTGCACACTGGCGTGCCCTGAAGGCGGGGAGCCAGGAGCCAGCCAGGATGACAGGGGAGGAAAAGACATTCCAACAGAATTATATACACATGAAAAGAGAGGCTGCACGCAGAGTGCAGGGAGATGAGGCACCTAACCTCGCCCCAGTGCCGCCGGGAACGATGCTGGGCACATTGTTCCACCTCGTTCTCACACCCCTATGAGGTCATTCCGCAGAGTTCACAGGGGCCACCGAGCTAATAGTGGAACTAGTGCTCAAAGCCAGATCTGCCTACTCCAAAGCCTGTGCTCTTCAGTGACACGCTACACCGGCAGGCAGGGGCCAGATGGTGACGGGGACTGAATGACGGGGAGAGGTGTTTGGCCTTTAACCTGATGGAAATGAAGCACAGAAGTAACTCAGCCCCACCTGCGGGCTGGAGGGTGTGGAGTCTGTGCTGCAGTGGTGAGACCAGAAGTGCAGAGCTGAGCCAACAGGCCGGGAGAGAGGGTGGAGCACGCAACTGCGCTAAGGGGGACGAGATGAGGTGCTTACACCCACGTTAGACCCTGATGGCCACAAAAATCTCCACCAGAAACGTGGCAGAAATTGTTCTCATGTTAAAGATAAGAAAACAAGCCCAGAAAGAAGGAAGGAAGACACAGGGCCGTAGCTATTAGCAGTCTGGTTATCCAGTGGGCTGAACTCCACTTCATGCCACGTAATATGACCAGATTCAGCTTCCCACGTGTACAAATTCAAAAAACATTTACTGTGAATAGAGCTTTCAGGTACACGGTTGCACAATTATCACTGTAGCCACCCTATGAGGCGTTACTGCCTGTTGTTCACAGGTGAGGACAAGGGAGGCCCACTTGGGAAATGCCAGAGCTGGGGCCGGAACCTAAGTTTCTGACCACAGGTCCAGAGTGGTCTGTTTCTGACACAGCATTCTCATCTCTCTACTATTACTAGAGATCATGAATTGCTCCTTATTGCTCAACTGAGTAATTCTAAATGCCTCCAGCTGGCATTTGAAGCTCCATTAAGGAATTCAAGATATCTATGAAATAAATCAAGAAAAATGTTTCCCAAACTGAAAGTAATAAAAGGACCCCTTTAAAGAGCAAATTATTGTAGAAAGAACAATAAAAAAATTTCCACTTTTGTGGTATACCCATATTTTTGAGAAAAGGAGCAGAAGCATGTGGTCAAGCCAATTGCTAGATAAATGACAGTGGGCAGCCTGCTTAACCTTCAATTTCCCATCTCTAAAATGGGGCTATTAGCTCACAAGATTATTAGGATAATATACACAAAGTGCCTGAAGTATACATAGGAGGTGCTTCATAAGTTATTTTCAATATCAATATTATCAGGATGATGGAATTACCAGTGAGAGCGATTCTGCCTAGGAAAGTCAGAAACTTTAAAGAAGGAACATGACATATGAGCTGAGACTACACAAGTGAGTACATTCACTAGGGAAGGAGTCTCCAAACCCCAGGCCATAGACTGGTACCAGTCTGTGGCCTCTTGGGAACCGGGCTGCACAGTAGGAGGTGAGCAGCGGGCCAAGCAAAGCTTCATCTGTATTTGCAGCTGCTCCCCAGCACCAGCATCACCGCCTCAGCTCCACCTCAGATCATCAGGCATCAGAGTCTCATAAGAGCATCGGTCCCTGGTGCCAAGGTTGGGGACCACAGCACTAGGGGAACATAGTACGGCAGGGCAATCCAGAGAAAACAGGATGCAAGAGTGAATGAAGCTAAAAGTTAAGCTTTATCCAGCTGATTACTACCTTTCTAGAAAGAGACTGAATACTGATTTTAAGCATAACTAAAACTGATAATCCTCTTAAAGAAATATACTTTTGAAGACTTAAGACGATACTTTTTTATTTTATAGGTTTTTTAAAATGTCAATAGATTCATGAATAAATATTCTCTCTTAACAGCATGATTTCCTAATTCTCCTTTCATGAGACAGAAATGAGAAAAGGTACTTTTCAATATTAAAAGTTCTACCACTTTCCAACTTAGAATTATCAATTATTAGAAATTTGTTCAGTGCAGCCAAAGAAGGTATCTAAAGTACAATAATCAAGCCAGATTTAAAAAAAAAACAAAAACTGCTAAGTCATTCATCTGCTTATGACACACAACTATCCCCAGACATTATATACAAGCAGAAGACATTAGTTGTGGACCTAGGTGTCAAGCACAAGGCTGGAGATTCACACAGGCTCCTTCTAGTTTAATCCTCACAGAAAACTAGGGATTAATACTGTCTCATTTTGTAGACATGGCAGGATAAGAAATATTAAGCTACCTGTTCAAGATCCCATAGCAATTAAGCAGTGGAACCAAGATTCAAATCTACTATCTGTCTCCATTCAAAATCTGAGTTTTTCTCCATGCCTTAGTGTCTATGCTGTCCCAGAGGGAAGAGAGGGTAATGAGGCTCAAGGATGGGTCAGATCATAAAGGGATATGCAGAGGATGCCTTATCCTGCAAGCAACAGAGAACTCCTAAAGAGTTTTTTTTTTAAAAAAACATACTTATTTTCCACACAGATCATGCCTACAGTGAAGACGTAATTATGTCCTAAATTCTTCAATTTCAGAGGACACACTGTCTTCTAAAGTCTAATTGATCCACCCACCTCCCTTCCGGAAATTCACATAGCCCAGGTTAGAGTTTCCTGTTCAAGAAACGGAGACAGTGAAAGGATTCAAAAATGTTCCAGGAGATGATGATCTACAGGAATTGCTGACTGTATAAAAGAAAGAGTAGGAAGTGAAGAAAAAGATATTCAGGTTTCCAGCTTTGATGTTTCAACAGATAGCAGTATCACAACTGAAATAGGAAAGACAGAAGAACAGAGAAATGAAAGGCATGTACTTTTTCCACCTGAGGCATGTTCCTGAAAAGTCTGGCATGACTCTGATCCCATTTTCCCAATGGATTCCACAATAACCTCAATGTTTTCAACTGACAGTGTCCCCTAACATTTTGTTTATGTTTATCTTCATCTACTCCCTTCTGTTCATCAATTAGCTAATTACCCACAAATAAATCGGCATATGCTGGAAGAGTTATTTAAAGGGATACCTCTATTAAATAAACTCCCTTCAGGATTGTGTATAATCACTCCCTAATTAACCTGTTAGGTAAATTTGGATTTCTCGCATCACATCTGTACTCACAGAGGACTCTTTCCTGACCACCTCCTGCCTTTACCATCCATCAGTGGGAACATGAGCCCGAAAGCAGGAAACCTTCCTACCTTGGACAGCTCTCCCAGGTCAGGTCGCACCCAGCCCAGCTTATCCAACACACACTCATCAAACTTCGCCTGCTGTTTGCGACAGCGACGAAATAGCTGCAGGCCAGAATAATCGATGCAGGTCCAATATTCTGTGAAAGGCTCTGCACAGTGACGCTTTATCTGCCTGGAAAAGAGGGCTACGTTACAGGGAGCTCTTCATAAAACAGTGAAAGCAGCAATGTGGGTAAAAAATAGGTACAGACCTCAATGCACAGCCTTGCTTTTACCTTGCTTACAACTTGGAGATCCTCAGGTTGAGAATCAATAAGTAAAAAAAGACCTCTGAGGAATAAAACCGAATTTCTTTATGCAGCGAAAATTTAAAACAAGAAATGAAAAAATCTGCCATAAGACTATGGTCTAAGGCACATATACTCTGCTCAGAGGAAAACTCACTTGGAGCCTATTTTTCCTTGTCTTTAGCTCTAATTCTAAAGATTATCAGCTTAGCAAGTTTAGAAGAGAAGGAGGCATAATCTGACCAAGGTGACAGATCACAGCAACAGAACAAAATCAAAATGCCCTACACTCTTGAAAAGCTCAAGGTCCTCATTCTATTAATGCACTGAACAAAAACAGAGATTACTGTTGTTATTAATTCAAGTTAAATTATATTTGGTGCTCTCTATTAAGTAGCAAGGCAATATAGTAAGTAATTCATTTTGTAAAAATAATAATTCATTTTGTGACCACCAAAAATGGTTGAAGAAAAAGTAACTTCTGTATTGAAGGGATAAGCCTCAATTACTTCACAGATTTCCTTCTCCTACCATTCAACCTTCCTACTAATCAAATAAATGAAAACTAAAGCAAAAGTAAAATATCATTATTCAGGTAAAAGTCATATTTGAGACAGTGGAAGATGCTGAACACGTTCTTCCCCCAAAGGAATAATTATGAACTGCTTGCTTGTCATATTCCAAGACTCTTACTACACTCGACACAGGAATCGTATTTGCCATGGCTCAGAAGAACCTCAGAGATGGTCGAAGGAAATACATAGTGAAAAACCTGCTTTCCATTCCTGCTCAGTTCCCCTCCTGGGAGGCAATCGTTGTTACCAGTTTCTTATGTAGCCTTCCAGGTATTCTGAGTATAACCTTGGGGGTGACAGGGTGTGCAAGAGGAAGGAAGAAGGACTATCAAAGCCATTGGGAGCTCTTCTGAAGTATCTCTGGCCTCGCTGAGCTGGATTTCCATGGTACACAAAACTGTACCCATCTAACTTCCACATGAGACTCACTCTGGTAGTTAGCTACTGTTTCCAATGGGTGTTTTGCATTCCTCCAAAATTCTGCAGCAGAAGGAGGCCTGGAAACCACTACTCTAGTACTTACTTGGTCTCGGTTCTGGACTCTGGCACCCTGGCATCCACACACTACAGACATTATCTACCAATGCCCACAACAAGCAGCTTCAGCAGTGAGAGATTCCTCTCATAGGGGCGGTTAGGCACCTCGGGGGCTCGTGAAATCCAAACATTTCCCACTTAAACATACTACTTCTGGGCCAAAAGAGAAATGCTTTGCCAAAATTCTCTTAGAAAATAAAAACTATGGAATCATTTGAGAACTTACAGCCTGGCAATGTCATTAGTTTTGGCTCAAATAAAAAAATAAACAACTGTTAACAGTCGAATTGATACAAATTTAAGCAAGAATAAAATACCACTTTGTACCTAAGAAATATTTAAATAATATGCAATGGTGGTGAGGTATATGAAGATACAGTGCTGAGAACAGCATAAACTGACTGAACTTTAAAAAATGGCAGCTATAGTCCAAGAGCCATAAAAAATGTCAAAAGCCTATTATAAAATAATCTCACTGCTAGAAATTCAGGGCAAGGAATTGATTAAACACTAAAAAAAGATGTATATATGAAGGTAATCATTGCAGATTTATGCAAAACGGCCAAAGCTGGAATCAACAATGATGTTTAATAACAGGAATTGGTCAGGTATGTTATGGCTGTTTTATCCACTGATGGAATATTATATAGCCAGTAAAAATGGTGATCATGAAGACAATATAACAATTTGAAAGAATGTTCCCAACAGTTTCAAGTGAAAAATGAATTTTAAAATGTAGACACACTATGACTTTCACCACAAAAATATCTCTGCACATGGACAAAGACAGCAGAAGCAAGAAAGAAGGAAAGTAGCTATTATGCAAAGAAACTGGAGTTTTTCCCCTGACGTCATTATACTGGACAGCTGTGGGTTTTGCCTAGCCAGCAGTCATTCCCTATTCTTCTGTAACATCCTTCTAATTTTCCTCGGGGAAACAACCCCTCCCTATCTCTCAGCAATGTTGTTTAAATAAATCTAAGTCTACACCCACCTCGGGCCTGACCAATCGAAGCATTTTATCTCCTGAAACACAACTGATTCAAAGACATGCATAAGAAATCAACCTGCCAGGCCAATCAGACTCAGCCCAGGGACCTCTGCTCCCATCACTGGAGAAGTGGAACCCTCTGTGCACATCTGCTGAGCAAGTAGCATAGCAACTTAGAGTGGCTGGTGACCATTTTTGCTATAGAAAAAAAGAGTCTCTCTGAAAATGAGTTTGACAAGAAAGCAGAACTAAAAGCCTGGTGGCAAAAGAGGAGAGGCAAAATTATGAAATTATCTAAGCCCTTGGATCCAGCCCTGCCTGATGCCAGTCCTATTTCTGGACTACAGTTACATGAGCCAATGCCCTCTGAGTTGAGTTTCCATCCCTTTCAACAGAGATCTGACTAATGTGGCTGTTAAAACGTTTCTCTACAATTACAGTTTAGATTTTTTTTTTTTTTACTTACAGTATCAAAGCACCAGGGCCTACCCCAAAACTTGGCTCTGAACATATTTTTCTTTCCATCATAATCGTGTGTTCTGTAGTAATGATAAAGATAACAATCTAGCGGTACCTGCTACCAAGCACTGAGCTGAGTTGTTTTTACGTGCCTGTTCAAATTTTTCATAACAATCCTGTATAAGATGGGTCTTAATTACGCTGTAATTTGGAAACAGATGCATGGAGATTAAAGAACTTGAAAAACTATAAAAACAAATAACAAAAATAACTATCGCTTATTGTGAGCTTGCTTTGGTCTATCTGATTTCACAGCCTCGCATTTCCTACCAAAAGTAGTCGTTAAAACGATCCTTCCCTTTGACTAGCAGGCTGTTCAAGACACACAAACCTGATGTTTCAACCAAACCGGCACTGCTGGGAAAAGGCCTTCACCTGAAGAAGTCCAGAGCGCACTTGTTGACCAGCTTGCCTTCCTCAAGACAGCGCCGCGGGTCCTTCTCTTCCCAGCGGCAGAGCATGAACTCCTTGTTGGGTTTATCACACTGAGCTCCATAGTGATGGGCCGCAGCTTTCAGCACAGCAGAACTGACTTTCACCTGGGGAGAGGCACATGGGAGAAGGACCGCGGGTTTGTGACCAGGACACCGCTTTCTCGACGTCACGGCATGCTGGTCAAAGCAGAGGGAACACAAAGGCAGCGGTCGTGACTTTGGAGAGGAAAGGAACGACGGGGACTGCCGTAGTAAACCTTTGTGACCTGGAGAGCCTTAGAAATCACAAAGCTCTTTCACATCCGTGACTTTCTACACCTCCCCAATCGACTCACTAGGTTGACGTTACTATCCTCACTCGGACATCAGGAGATGGCGGCCCCAATAGAATCCTTAGATCTTTATCACAGAGAAAGGGGAGCTCTGAAGGGAAATGGAGGCTTCTGGGACGTAATGGGAGGAACCAACTCTGGGGAGATTTCATGAGTCTCCTCTCCAGACATAAAAGGAAATCAGAATATGAGAATATTCTGGATGAGGGCATAATCCATGTTTTCTTACCTCTATTAGATAATACACATATGAGTACAGTAAAATATACCTAATAGTAAAAAGATATATTACTAATAATCAAGTACTAAAATGTATGAATTTTTTAACATTACAGCGTATACCCAAGGTAGCCACCCCTACAACTATGTCCGTCACACTCACATTCTGGAGGAATGGTGCAATTATAGCTTGCTCACAGGGACAAGCACAGTCTCAGGCCTAACAGCTGGGGCAGCAAAAGTCCCACCGGCCTCTTCTGCACTACCCCTTCCTGGGCGAGCACCACGTTTTCATTACTGTAACTTAACAGAACCCTCCATGGTCTGGGAAGACCATCCTCCTCACTACTCTTCCTTTTCAAAACTGTTGTGGCTTTCCTTCCAGATGACCCCCCAAAAATCTGCACTGGATTTATACTTAGTTATATATTAAATTAGAAAGGAACAGGCATTTTTTTAATATTGGGTCTCTGCTCAAATGTTACCTCCTCAGAGTGTCTTTCTCTAATCATTTTATATAAGCTGGGATCAGCGGTCACTCCATGTGTGGCCACTTGAACGTAAGCTCCAAGAGGGTATGGACTGTTTTCAACAGAGATCCAATGCTGTAAAGGTGTCAGTTCTCCCTAATCCAAAATATAATTAAATGCAATGCTTACTAAGTAACACCAAGCAGTCAAAATAGTGTCTGGCACAAGTAGCTGTTGGGGATACAACGGTTACAAAAGATGTAAGAAAGCATGAATTATGCCCTCTCAGCCAGAACACAGTGACTCTATTTATTCAGGTCATTTTTCTGTTCTTCAGTTGAAATGAGTTTCCTTCATACAGGAACCTTGCACATTTCTTGTTTATTCCTCAGTATTTTAACATTTTTAATCCTATCGAAATAGGATTTTTTCTATTAGATTTTCAAACTGGTTACAAACAGTATTCAGTTTGTATACTGTATCTTCTCTAGCCACAGCTACTGTTCTGATACAGAATTTAAGAGAATTAATGGGAAAACTTCCATTTACAAATAAAAACTTCCTTTCTGATATTTATACCTTCTTTTTCTCCTTCCTCTATTTTCTATCCAATTGCTTTGACCAAAACCTCCAGGATAATACAGATGAACAGCAATGGCATCAGGCAACCCTGCCTTTTTCTAATCTTTAAAGCGCAGTTTGCAATGACATTTTTGCTGGTGTTTGGGATAGAGTTTAGATATTCTTCATTAAGGAAGTTTCTTTCTAATCTTAAGTGATTTTACTGTTGCTGTTTTCTCCACCAGGAAAGACTGAAGTGTTCAGGTTTCTTTTTCATTAACCTGCAAATGTAATGGAGAGCACTTATGGATTTTCTAAAACTGACTCACTGTATCCAGAATAAAATCTAGCCATCGTGTATGATACTTTAATATACCACTGGATTTGATTTGCAAATATTTTATTATAATTTTTTTTGTGAGAACAATTTTATAATTATTTTTATTATAATAAAGAATTTTGTCATTTTTTTAATGAATTCCATACAGCTTAGGTTGAATTACTACTAAAATGCAAGGAAAGATGAAGAGAGTAATTCATCTACACACTCTAGGAAGAGAATAAAGTTGTGAGTATGTCTACTGTTATAATTACCAAGGTGAACTTATGACATAAGTGAAATCTGCCATGACAATTCTAATAAATTTGTTTAAAAATCTGTAAAATTTTGTATTAGTTTTTCATAATAAGAGTTTTAGGTTATTTAGTGGTATGTACTTGTTTGCTGTGTTACCCATAAGGAACTGGGAGAATAAAAATCAAGACTCAAACTGATTTGGTAACTTAAATGCCCTCATAACTATCATGCCCCAAGAAATCTATGGCGTGCTTTGCTTTACTCTCATACAAACATAGAGGTCTTATCAAAATCTAGGTACACCCATGTTGCTGAGCACATAAAATATGCTGCCACATGGAAATAAAGGTTGAGAACTACACTGAATCCATCCTGAGGAAAAAAGAGAGCTGTGTTCAAGATGACACAGCAGGTGACAACCACAGAACTGGAATCCAGAGACTGTGACCTCCAATCAGGCCTCTTCCCATTACATCGCCATCAACTGAGGTGGCAAAGAACTTCAGATGTCATCATGTCCCTTCACCTGCTTCTTCACTGAGACTAATGAATTCCAACAGATACAACACCTCTGACAGCTGCTTACTGTGAATACCCTCTCAAATCCATTCACTCCCTTTGTCTCAAAGAACACAGAATCTCAACGTCCTTCCTGATTTATCCTGACAAAAGCCTCACTGCACAGCGGGTTTATATCAGTCTGCAGGTGTAGAAAGGGAGGCAAAGACTCTTACAAGCTACAACCAATCTTCTAGTCTTGTTCTCTTCCTTAAACAATGTCTGCACCTTTGTATAGTACTTAATTTATACTATACCTTAGATCTTAAATTATATAAAATGGGGAATCACAGTACTTATGTGTTAGAACTATTATGATTAAATAAGTTAATACAGATATATTAAGAATAGTACCTAGCAATAAGAAAGTACATCATAAATATTAGCTATTATTTTTACTGAAAATTGTCAATGTGTACAAGGAGTTTCTAGGCCAAAGCTGACACTTTTTCCATGGAGAAGCATCATAACTCCAAAGTCAGCAAGGTCCAAGGTGTGTTTAACTTGACTTTCAAACCTGCTCCTTCTTCTGGCTTCACCAATATCACTGTCAGGTTGCAAATCTGACACCGATTCCTCAACTTTCCTGATTCTGATACCTAAGTCGCTGCTAAATCTGATCAATTCTAGGCAAATGTGTTCTTTCCTCTCTGTTAGGTACAGTCACCAATTGTGTTGAGCTCATTAATATCTTCTTCAATTACTTCAACAGCCACCAAGACTAGTCTCCCTGCTTTTTCTGTCCTGTATTTAATCCACTCTTCAGAGTTGCTGGAGTGATCGTCCTAAAAAATAATTCTTATTTTATTCTGCTATTAAAACAAATTAGCAACAAAACCCTTGACAGATTCAGGCTTAACAGCAGCACAAAGCCTAAACTTCTCATACAATGTTCAAAGCCTTCTGGAGCCAAACAATCCTTTCCAGCCTTTTCCCCTTGAAACTTCAAAAAGGCACCTCTTGCTGCCCTCTCAGAACACTGAACTCAGTTTCCAGACCTCATTTTGGGCCCCCTGCATTTTCCCATCTCCTTACCTTTGCTTAGATCTTACCCTCATTTAGAAAGCTCTTTTCTCCATCTCTGCCTATAAATTCTTACATTATGCCCAAGTGCTTTCTGTCCCCTTTATAGCCTCAGAGAATTATATAGCTGGAATCGCTTCATCTTATAAATAAAATAACTATGTCTGCATATGCTAAAAGTGACTAATCAAGGTAACCGAGCAGTGAGGCCTAGAATTTAGATACAACTGCAAATCCTACTCTCTTTTCTTGAACCATGTCTGCCCCTTTTCCACAGAATTTAATCATACTTTGTCTTGTATTTTAGTTATTTATGTAATTATCTGTTTCTCAACTCAACTATGTGAATCCTAAAGGCAAGTTTATTCCAGATATAGAATACTTGCAGCTTCACAGTAGTGCAAGAAACAAGACTGTTGGCAGTACCCAACCCCTAACTTTTAGTAAATGTCACCTTTTATAAAATCCCCAAACACAACTAAAAATATTTTCATCTGAGGAAAATAACAGCTGCCATTCTCACAGGCATATAAGATTAAGTAGTGCATGTAAAACACTTAACACAGTGCCTGGGATATAATTTCTGGCACACAATTTTCAGTGTCACCCACACTCTCCTCCATTGTAGCCTGATCTACTATCCTGACCTACCATGACACTCCTTTGCTTTAAATCCATCTACAACTCCCCCATCAACTCACTTATAGGATAAAGTCCAAACTGCTGAGTCTGGCCTTGTGTAGTATGCATCCCACTTTTGCCTCAGCCCAAGGTACCTCTCCTGGCTCAGCATCTGCTGTGTCCCACCAACACTAGAATCTCACCCAACAGCACTTGTCTCCCTAAACAGAGAAGGTTCTGCTAAGCCTTCTCACTCTTTTGAGTTTCTGCTAATACAGTAGTTTAAAAGCATGGGTTTTAAATCAGACTGGGTTCCCATTCCAGCTCTACCACCTACTAGCTGTGTGACCTTGGGCAAATCACTTCTCTCAGGACCTGTTTCCTTAGGAGAGACCAATTATAATCCTCTTCATAGTGTTGCTAGGATTTCATGAATTAACATATGTAAATCCTGCCTGGCATCTAGAGAAGGCTTGATCACGTTTGCTATAATTAATATTGCACTGTCTTCACTTCTCATAGTACTAACAACACTGTCCAGCCACTGCCTCTTTATATCTGTCTCCCTATTACATTACAAACTCTGTGAGAACAGGAACATTATCTCTTACTTTCCAGTGTATATTCATATGGTAACTATTCAAATGATATCTCTTAAATAACTGAATGCTTTACAAGTCATATTACCAAACACCTTCCCTGGGCTGTTAGCAATTTCACGCTCCAAAATCTATCTCCTTGTTCTGTGGCTTCCTAGCTCCACTCTAAAGCACTCTGCACTGATGATGCTACTTTAAGGTGACTGTCTCTCTCTCGACTGTGAGCACCCGGAGTTGTATACTTACCTCGCAGGAAAGTTTGAGTATTAAGTGACATAAAGTAAGTAAAGTGGCCCTGGTTGGTGCTTAGTAAAAAGTACCACTATTATTCATGCAGAGCAGGTCGCTATAGGGGGAGGAGGAAAGAGTTCTCGAACCACGACGGGCTGGTGTGGGACGATTCCGACGCTGAGGAAGGGACTTCCGGAGATTGACCTGTGTACTTGTTGGGGTACATGGGGTGGAGATTCTGGGGCCCAGGGTCTGCTGAGTCGAAGTTGGGCAGGGCCCAGGCCCAGGAAGCTGCAGTCCCGGACCCCGCTTGCCTGTACTCCGGACGAGCCTCACCTCCTGCACTTTCAGATCCTCCAGAGTGGGCAGCTCCACTATCCCCGGCATGGTGGCTGTAGCCCCGACCCGGACGGGCAACCGCAGCCGCGACGCCCCTGTCTCCTTGAACTCCCCTTTCGACCGCCAAGGGCCGCCAGGCCTCTGAGCATGCGCAGCTGACAGCACGCAGGCGCACTGCTCTGACCAACTGCGAGCCACAGAGCGTGCGCAATGCCAGGAAATTCTAATACTCTGGGGGCGGGGCTTCGCTTAGGCTCCGCCCATATTTTCTGGTTGTCATAGTGAGGCGTGATTTACTGAGACTCCGGGATCCTAACTGCTGTAAGCTAGAGAGGCAGGCGCCATGGAGTACACGGGGAGCCAATATATTGGGCAATATGTAGATGGAAGGTAAGGGCCTCATTTGATTCACTATGTCTTGATCATCTGTGACTGGGAAAAGACAGCGGCCTTTTTGCCTTTGAAAAGGACGTTGTACCACTTCCACAAACTATCCCTTTTAACCTTCAAAACAATTTCAGGTAGAATTGTTTATTCCCATTTTACAGTTCAGAAAAATGAGACCGAAAGAAGTGGAGTAACTTGCAAAAGCGGCAGAGCTGAGATACATTCATTCCATATATCCTTGTGCATATTGTGTTTGCTATCTGCCAGCTTTAGATAGGGGGATAAGAATATAAATAATGCCAGGTCCTTGCCCTCATAGAGGGTATAACCTAGTTAGCATATTGCCAATAAATAATAACTGAGGTGATTGTTTCAGATAGTGACTCTATCTGAATCTTTTCCTCCTCACTGTAAACCAATGAGATAGATATCATCATCCCCATCTTACAGGTGGGAAAGTGAAGCTCAGCTCAGAGTAATTACATAATTTTCCCAAAGTCACCTAGTTGGCATTTATTTGGCAGAGCTCTCTAGAGTGCTCTTGCTGGGTCCCTACAGGGGACACACTGAGTTGAGGCAATCCTTGAAGGCTTCATGAAGGAGATAATATTTGAAATGGGCCCGAAAGCCTGGGGAGGATTTAGGTGTGTGGAGATGAAAGGTGAAGAATATTTCTAGGCAGAAAGAACAGCACAAGCAATAACTCAAAGGGCATATGAGGAGAAGAGCAAGCAGTTCAGTTTGGCCAGAGTTTAGGGTGTGCCTAGAGGAGAGTGGGAGTGGCAGCTGGAAAGATGGATCTGTGCTCTGGCCTAGGGAGATTTCAATACTGTGCACAATTCTTTGGGCAGGAAGAGCCACTGATATATCTTTGGCAGGGCTAGGCATTAGAAAATCTTCTTTATCTCTGCATCCCTCCTTATAGTGCACGTGTCTGCTAGGCACTCAGTAAATGTTGGCTGAATAAATTAATAATAGAATAAATGAATGAATGACATTCGAGATATGATCATTATATCCTCATTATGGATTGAAGTCTTCATGATAAAGTAGCTCTATTTTTGTTCTTTCTAACTTGAATTTAGAATGAAGGCTTTTCACCTTGAATAAATGAAAGAAAAATGAAAGGGGAGGACAGAAAGAGGAAGGGAAGGGAAGGGAAGAAAAGGAAGGAAGGAAGGAGGAGAGAGGGAGGGAGGCAGAGTGAAGATGGGGAGATCAGGTCAGAGCTCATTGCACTTGTCTCAGTAAGAGGCAGCAGGACCCTGGGTCATAGCAGAGGCCGTGGGGCTACCCACAGAGAAAAAGGAAGGAGAAAAATACAGAACTTGGATTTGAGAATTTCATTGCCAGAACTTGGCAACTGTTAGGCTCTCAGTCTAACTCAGAGACTATTTCCAGTCTCAGTCCAGTGCCCAGCTCCAGGCTTTGAACCTGGAGGATTCTGATACCATTCATGGAAATTGAAAACTCTGCAGGGAGGCTGCTTCAGAGGAGAAAAGAATGAGTTCCATTTTGGGTGAGCTGGAGATGTCTATAGAAGGTCTGTAGGAGGACAGTGATGACCAATTTGCAGTAAAAAAAAAAAAAAGGTAGGGGTCTAATCTCAGAGAAGGGTTTAGGTAGACACTATGCTTAGAAATTATGTGATCTCAAGCAGAGGTAGTGGAAACAAAGACTTCTTTCTGCAGTAGATTAAAAGCAAAATCATTTTCAAGCTCTTAGAATATACCAGGAATTCTGCTGTAGTTTCACAGCCATTATCTCATTTAATTATCTCAACAACTTTAGGGGGTTATTGTCATTATCCCCATTTTACAGGTGAGAAACTCAAGCTCAGAGAGGTGAAGGGGCTTGTCCAAGGCCACACAGGCACAGAGAAGTGGATCCAGGCCAGGCCTGGCTCAGAAGCTGTGCTTTAACCACAGTGCTCTCCTGCTTTGGGCTACAGTGGGATCTGTCATCCATTCAGTCAAGCTTCCTTGTCTTTGTTTCTTTCATTTCTTACTCAGTAGATGTTTATAGAACACGTGTTTAAGAAGAAACATGATTCTAATTGCCAAGGATACCGAAGCCTTCCTCTCAAGATGCTTTGCTTAAATATGGGAGAGGAGATATATAATTATAATGCAAAGCGGAAAGTGCTAAGCATCCACCAGAGGTACAAACAAAAGCCTAAAGAAGTTAGGAGCTGTGACTTCCAGCTAGTGGGGAAGAATGGAGAATTAATGAAGGATGGAATGAAAGCATATTCTATATGTCAGGCCGTTGACTAGGAAACTGTTGCACATTATCTGGGTTAATTTTGGGCATTAATCTCAGCCTTTCATACATGAAGAAACTGGTCAACTGGTTGAAGTGTCCCTGCCCAGTGCTTTTATGTAATTGCTTAATTGTGTCCCCCAATAGACTGTGAGCCCCACCCCAAGGGCAGGGACCGCATCTGCCTCCATCACATTGTGTCCACGTTGTATCCAGCAAACCAAACTCAACAAGACACCTGGCAGGTGCCTGTAAATATTAGTTGGAAAGAAGGAAGAAACAAAGGAAGGAAGGAAAACAGACAAAAAGAAAGGTTTAGGAACGTCTCCAAGATGATACATCTAGGAAATGATGAAGTAAGGTTCGAACCCATGTATCCTGTCCATGTTTCATAGTTTTCCAAATATCTCATTTATGGTAGAATGGGTAAGCGGGGGATGGCCTTAGCAGGAAAGACACAGAGCCGACTGCCAGGAAACTGGGCCCTAGTTTCTGCTTCAGGGTACTTAACTGAGGGGCCTTGGGCACATCCCTCTCCTCTTCAAGCCTACCAAAGGGTGTTCCCAGGGACAGCGTGAGACTCCAGGACAGTCTCTAGGAAAAAGAAAGGAGGAACAAGCCAAACCCTGCCCACCCTCTTTCAACAACACAGCTCCTTTCATTTTTGAGCTATTAAGAGGAACAAAACAAAAAATTTTGATTTTGAGCAGAATATTGCTGGGACAATAAAGTCTGAGGTCTCTGAGGATGAGATTCTCACTTGCTGTCCCGTGCCTGCCAGCTCTGATTCTCCAGCTGCTCTGCAGGGCTCAGTGATTTCCCTTTGTCCTTACAGGATGGAAGGCCATGCAGAATACATCCTCCCTACCGAAACAAGATACGTTGGGGAGATGAAGGACGGTGTGTTCCACGGCCAAGGAACCCTGTACTTCCCTAGCGGGAGCCGATATGATGCCATTTGGGAAAACGGATTGGCCATTAAGGTGATCAGCCTGGGAGAGGGGCTGCAGAGGGATAAGCCTCAGACAGAAAGAGCCCTCCCGACACATGGCACCTGGCCTTCTCTATCAGATGCCCTGTTCTTCCCTCCTCTTGCTATTGAGGGTCCTGGGGTCCTTTCTCTCTGATCCAGAGGGCCCCTAGAGAGACCACGATGAGTTTGAGTGCTGTTAAACCACTAACTGTGTGACCTTGGGCCCATGACCTCCCCTTTCTGAGACTCTTGTTCCTTGTCTAATAAATTGGATGCAAGCGTTGTATTAGTTTCCTCTTGCTGCTGT
Source organism: Macroglossus sobrinus (assembly GCA_004027375.1). NCBI lineage: Eukaryota > Metazoa > Chordata > Mammalia > Chiroptera > Pteropodidae > Macroglossus > Macroglossus sobrinus. The sequence continues at coordinate 22,469 of PVKZ01003115.1, forward strand.
AACAAATTACTACAAACCCAGTCCCTTAAAACAACAGAAACTTATTATCTTACAGTTCTGGAAGTCAGAAGTCTAAAATAGGTCAGCGGTGTTGCATTCCTTCTGGAGGCCCTACGGGAGGATCCATTTCCTTGCTTTTTCCAGCTTCTAGAAGCTGCCTGCATCCCTTGGCTCGTGGCCACGCATCACTCTGACCTCTGCTCCCGTCATCACATCTCCTCCTCTCCCTCCACTTTTGTTGTCACCTCATCTTCTATCATTCCGACGCTCTTGCCTCCTTCTTATAAGGCCTTTTGTGATTACATTGCCCCCAGAATAATCCAGGATAATCTCCCACTTCATGATCCTTAACTAAATCCTCTACATCTACCTAGTCCCCTTTGCCATGTATACTCAGCGTTTTCACAGATTCCAGTGACTAGATGTGGGCATCTTTGGGGACCATTATTCAGCCTGCCACAAGAGTACTAGGCATCTCATAGGTTGGCTGTGAGAGCAGATGAGGCAGTCCACATGAGCGCTTAGTTCACACAATAGGCTCTCAGTAAGTGTCAGCTCTTAGTTACTGCCACCCCTGCTGCTACTATCATGCTAAGTCATCCAGGGCTTCTTAACCAGATTTGTGGGATGTGGATAGAATTTGGGAAGTCAATGAAAACTCCTGATTTATACAGAAAAGTCTCTGTGTGTATGGGACTATAGTTTTCTCCGGGGAAATGATCTACGATAGCTTACATCCGTTTCACTAAGCGTGTGCAGGGCTGGCTCATGACCTAAAATAAGTTAAGAAACACTCCTTATGTTACAGCTTGGAGAATCTGAGCCCCAGGAAGGGAATGTGACTTACCCAAGGTCACGCTGTGAATTAATAGTGTTGGAATTTCCACCCATGTTTCCTGCCGCTCAGGCCAGTGCGATGTCTGCATCCTGGGCTTCCTCTAACACTAAGACAGCAAAAGCAGAATGTGCATGTTTGGACAATGGGCAGTGACTGATGGCTCTGACCTTTCTGACTATGATAACCTTAAAAGGATGATAATAACTTCACATTTATTGAGCACTTACAATATGCCAGTCGCTGTGCTAAATGCTTTACTTGTACTATCTCCTCAACTCTCATTGAATCAACCCTATTAAATATGTACCATTATTATCCTAATTTTACAAATGAGGAAACCAATGGTTAGAGAGGGTAGGTCATTGGCCCAAGGTCACATAGGGAGTTGCCATATTTTGCGTGCCTGGCACCAAGCTCAGACTTTATATTCATTTCCTCTGAGCATCACAGCCATAGTAACTGTGATAGTTATCACTTCTTTTCTGTGGCAGCGAGAAAGTTACCTCTTCCCTGATATCTGTCCTTCCTGGCAAAAGAACGCCCATCTGTGTGCTTCCTCAGACCCACCTGTGTGCTGCTTGTCTTCCAGGGCAAGTACACCTTCTCGGACGGGCTGCAGTATGATGCAAAGAACTGGCATTACTGCGACAGCTACGATCGGAGGTTTTACACCGAGATCTGCCACGGCTTGAAGCCTACAGGTACCCAGGCACCCTTCCTTTCCTTCACACCTGAACTGAGAGAGAAACAAAAGACAATTTTAAATAAATGGGCCGTGGCCTACTGAAGGTAACCCACAGGAGAGGAGGAATCGGGCAGGGGCCACAGGTTGCACGAGGGTCAGGTTCTAGAGCCAGGAAGAGCAGATATTACATCCAAAACAGCAGATGGGAAAATGACTTTGCAAACTGTAAAAACGAATGCTGACTTGTGAGATACTGTGGTGTGGTCGACAGGGCGTAGAACCGGAAGGTCTGAGTCAACAGCTGGAAGAGCCTGAGCAAGGCCACCCACCTCCATGAGGGTAGAAGCCTCCAGAAAGCACCCAGTGGTGGAGCCAGGCTGACCTGAGCTCAAACCCAGGCTGTGTGCCCTGGATCAGTTAGTGGACCAGGGGAACCTCACTCTCCCATTTTCTTCTTCTCCCCAGTCTCTTCGCCTACTCCTCCCCCACAATGATTAATTTAGGGGTTCCCCAGGACTCTGTGGCTTAGCCCTCTTCTGTTATCATTCTGTACTCTCTCCCTAAACAAGTTGATTCACTTCTAAGCCTTCAGGTACCATCTGAACTGAAATCAACCCCCCGAGCCTCAGATTCCTGCATCCAGCTTCCTCGACCCCTATATTTGCTCATCCCTCAACTTGTCTGCACTGAATTCATTACCTCCCCACCAGCCCACTGTCCCCCAGTGATTGTGTCCTCAGAGACTGTCACTCCCATCCTCCTAGACAAGCCTAATCCCGCCTTCTCCTCCCCCATGTGCAATCAATCCCCTGGTCCTACGGATTCTGCCTCTTAAATATATTCCACTCATTTGTTCAGTGAACAAATGTCTCCTGAGCACCCCCACGTGCCAAGCCAGGTTTCCTTCATCCTTTCTGCCACCGGCCTATTCCAGACCTCCATCCTCTCCCCTCCTTTATCTGGTCTCCTAAGATCCATGCTTGACCCTGCTCTGGGCCACTCTTTGTTCTGTAGTCACTTAGATCTTTGAAAAACCTGAATCTGATTGACAACTCCCCTGCCCACCCCACCTCACACACACCCTACCTTTGGTGCCTCCTCATTACACTGAAGATAAGGTTCCAGATTCTTAGAACAACTTGCATTCTCTGGCTCATCTTGCACTATCTGCCCATCCCAGACTTTCTCTCTCCTCCCTTGCCATGCTTGCTTTCTCTCTTTCCCTCGAAGAGACAATGCTCTTTCCTGCTGTTCCCTGTGCCTGGAATGCTCTAACCCTCTCTCTTAACCTAAGTAACTCATTCCCACCCTTCGGGTCTCAGTTTAATGTCCCCTTTTCTGGGGACATTTCCCTTCCCATACTAGGCTAGGTCTCCCTACGGCATGTCACAGAGCGGCCATGGTTTCCCTCCAGAGTTTATCGTGAGTGCTCAGTACCTCTCTTCCGGAGCCGACTGTGAGTTCCGTGAGGGCGGGGTCTCTGTTTCATTCATGGCTGTGTCCCCACTGCCTAGGACATCATTGCCTGGCACATAGTCGCTTAACAAAGAGTTGATATCAGACAGGGACAGTAATATGGACATCACAGTGGGGGCCGATGGGCTGCACGTAGGGGAGTTAAGGCGATGACGTCAACATTTCCTGAGCACCTGCTCTGCGTCAGACATTGGAGGGTCCCAGGGGACCGAGAGCTGATAGGAAACGTCTCTGCCAGTCTGGATGCCACTTGAGAAGCGGGTGAACGGCCCCCCTGGGACAGGGCTCTTGAGTTCAGCCGAGGCCTGGAGGCAAAGAGCGCCTAGCCGCAGGCCCTGAAATCTCACCCCGTGGCTGATTTTGCCAAAGCCAGGCCTCTGCCAGACTTGAAGGCGGTGCAGCGACCTTCCTTGCATCCTTCCCTTCCCTTCCTGTGATTCCCAGCCGAGCAACTTGATCCTGAGTACCCTCTTCCTTCCCAGGTCACTCAGCACCCTGCATACCCACCTCCAGCAGCCACCTCTCAGCCCTGGGGCAGACGTTATTAGTCCAGGGAGAGGGTGAAGGCTGCCCCTTCACCTCTCTGTGCATCTGTGAGATGGGCACAAACATGAGGCTTCAGGGAGAGAATGGCTGCAAAGCACTTCACATGGGGTGTGCTCAGTAATCGTTATCACGTGGAGTACCTAGTTATCATCATTAGCCAACATAAGAGCACCTACTGTGTGCAGGTCCCTGAGCTGTGAGCATGGAGCAGGGGGCATCCAGCCATCAGTCCAGAGGACAGGGACTCATAGGAACCACAAATTAGGCAGAACCGGAGAAGTTATGTATTCTAACCTATACCCTTTGCTCAGGCCTCAGCACTTCAAAATATACCACACTGAGTGGCATGTTATAAAAGTCGTACTGACTCCTCTCTCTCTTGTGTAGGTTTTAATGTCCCCCATTCTGGGGGTGGTGCCCAGGCCCTCTCCTCCCCTGATGTTGGCAGCTTAGCATAGGGTATCTAGCTGCTTCCTAGCTAGATAACCTTGGGCAAGTTACTTAACCTCTCTGAGCCTCAGATTTCTTATCTGTAAAATGGGGCTAGAAAATTGCTGTGAGAATTAAGTGAAATATTAGGAGTCAAGTGCTTAACAGAATACCTAGCATATAATAAGCACTCCATAAAAGGCAGCTATGATGGTAATTTTGGTGAAAGTCAAGGTTCTCCATTACCTTGATCCCTGCCCACCTGACCCATCTCCTTCCTACTGTTCTTCCAATACATGCCCTGCTCCACAGGTTTCCCAAGTAAGGCATGATGGATGGCTCACACCTCTGGCCTTTGCCCACACCTCGAATGCCATCCACGTCCTAGGCTTGTCTTCTATCTATATTGCCAACTCTGAGGCATCCTCAGGTTCTCTCCGACTCCAGAAACTGTGCCCTCCCTCGTCATGCTGTCCCTAGAAATGGAAGATGGGGGTCAAAGAAAGAGGATGGAGGTCTAGTTCCCCAGAGCCATTTTCAGGACACTCCTTCAGGGCACTGCTCCTGCTGCCTCTGCTCCGGATCCCGAGTGGGGAGTGTTTAGTCCAACAGGGAGCCAGTGTTCCGCCTGAGCAACCAGCCGAAAGTGGACTTCGGCAGGGACTTGGTTTGACTTGGGCCTTGGTGGTGAATTAATTAATTATCCATTACATCCTTCCAAGGGATCTCTCAACTCACCAATGAGGACCCGCCTAGAAAAATCCCTAAAGGCTGCTATGACTGTGGGGATGGCTTCTATAACCCAACCACGAGGGTAGTCAAGGACTACAGGAATCGCTTCCTGAGAAATGCAGGTAGGTCTATTCTGACGCCCTGTGGCACGCGTCTTCTCTTCTTTCATCCACAGGTGGGGCCGTGCCTGTGTGGCCACGTGTATGTGTGCATTTGGTGAGAAAGACGCTTTTGCCGATGAAAGACAATAACTGGTTATCTGAACGTTTCACTATTTAGAATTCTCGTGACTGTCAAAGCTAGTTATAATATAATATCTAGTTATAATATAGCGCTGAAAAGATGAAAATGCTTCCTTTTGCATTCTCCCCTTTAGCTAGTATTTAATGAATACCTACCGTATGCCAGACACTATGCGTGATGTGGACACCAAAACGTGGCAAAGCTAGCACAAACCCCTTCCTTCATGGAGTTTATATTTGACAGGTAACAGACAAGTACTATGAACAGTTGAGTAAATCCTAGAATAAGCACAATGAAAGAGAAAAACATGGCCCTAGATGGAGGGGGGAGGAAGGGCACAGAGAGGTGGGAATGATGCTGTGGGATAATAAAGAAGGGGTACCTGATCCAGAACTGGACATTTCAGAGGCGATTTCGAGAAGGAAATGACAGTTAAGCTGAGGTGTAAGGAATAATTGGGAGTTGACCACAAGGCACGGGGAGGGGTGTTCCGGCCAGAGGAGACAGCACAGGTAAAAGCCTAGATATGAATGGTACATCATGCGATCCAAGAAGGCTGCTTGGCCCTGCAGCCAGAGGGGTACCTTGGAGGTTCCAGAATCTCAGTTTGGTGAGTGAACACAAGCTGACCGACAGTGGCCAAACTCACAGGAAGCCAATATACAAATAAGGACATGAATGTTTTCCTTTAACACAGAGATTTCTAACCTTTCTCCTAGGAATAACAAAAACTACAGACCCCCATCCTAGAAAAAAGCCTGTACACGTACACATACAAGCATACATGTGTGTGCGCGTGCACACACACACACGCGCGCACATTCTGCATATAGTCTTAAGAGGTTAATGGTCCCCCTAACAACCGAGGTCAAGAAATGCTGTTCTGTAGTGAGAAAGACACTACCAGGTAGACCAGAAGGCCTATACTGGCGGCTGAGAGCCCCTCTCCTTATCGGGAAACTTATGCAGTAAGGCAGAGTTCCCTTTCCCCCACTGTATAAATTAGTTGGGAGATGGGGCAGCAGGGAGCATGTTCATGGAAGTAGGGTTCCATGGAACATGTTTTGTGAATTCCGTGTTAGTTTAATCTTTCTGGCATCGTGGTACAATGCAACAGACTCGTTTTCAGTGCTCTAGGTTCGAACTGTATTCCAGTCTTGTCTCACTGTGATGACACCCTGGTCTCATAGAGATTCACAGTCACATGGGGGAGTCAGACACAGAAACATACAATCACAATATAACGTGATGTGGGCCCTGGTCAGGAGAGGTCCTGGAGGATGAGGGGAAATTGAGGAGGAGGGGGGATGGAGGAGGAGGAGGAGGAACTGATCACCTGGCAGAGATGGAGGGTATCAGTCAGAGAAGAGAAGAGAAGAGAAGAGAAGAGAAGAGAAGAGAAAAAAGAAAAAAGAAAAGAAAAAAGAAAAGAAAAGAAACGAAACGAAACGAAACGAAACGAAACAAAAAGACCCAGAAGTGATGGGTCTTAAAGAATGAGGAGGGATTTCATAACACAGAGTTTTGGAAGAGGGCATTTCAGGCAAAGGGATCAGCATGTGCAAGAGCATGCTTTGACTGGGGAGTCAGAAATTGTGTGTTCCCAGAATCCTGTGGGCAAAAGCCATGCCGGATGATAAAACTTCAAAATGCATTATGGGGATGAACAGATGGAGCACAGAAGATTTTTAGAGCAGCGAAAGTACCTCGTACACTAAAGTGATGGATACATGTCATGATACGTTTGTCCAAACCCACAGAGTGTACGACACCAACACTGAACCAAGACCAGGTGATTACGTGGTGTCAGTGTAGGTTCATCAGTTGTAACAAAGGTGCCGCTCTGGTTGATCATGGAGGAGGCTTTGCATGTGTGGGGCCAGTGGGGGAGGTGGGAAACCTCTGCACCTTCCTCTCAATCATGTTGTGAACCTAAAACTACTCTATAAAGAATAAATAAATAAATAAATAAATAAACTCTTTTAAAAATGTGTTGTGGGAAGGGAAGGCCAGTCTTAGGATGTCTGGGGAAGGATGGACACTGATGATTCTCTGGTTAACAAATACTTTTTGACTACTCATTACGGGTCTGGCTTTGCGTTAGGCATGAAGGTGATAGCAGCGTCATAGAATCTTCTCTCAGGGTGCAGGAGAGAGTGACAGTAAAACGAATCATAACAACAGAGTTGCTGCACAAGAACCCAGTAGGGATACGTAGCCCTGGAAGCCAGCAGGCCAGGGAGACTTCCTGGAAAAAGCAAGATCTCGTATGAAACCTAAATAAGAGCAGACAAGTGCACCAGGGTGGGGAAGAGCATTAAAGGCAGAAGACACAGCATGTGCAAAGGATTCGAGGTGGGGAGAACCCTGCACGTCTAGGGGGCTGCCAAGTGGTTCAGTGTGTCAGAGAATGAAGAGCAAGGGAGGGAACCCACGAGGTGGGAAAGGTGAGGGGGGCAGGAAAGATCATGGGTGTCTTTCTATTTGAGGGCGGTGGGGAGGGTTTCAGGCGGGTGGAGTAGTAACTGATTGGTCTCTTAGAAAGATTTATCTGGTTCTATATAGAGAAGGGGTGAAAGGGGATAAAATGCGACAGGAGGTCCTTCTGTCAGGACAAGAGAAAGGCATCCGAAGGACTCTGGGTCCCTGGTGGTGGGATAGAGACGTGGGTTCCCAGTCCTGGCCCCCACTCTCAGGCTGCCCGCTGGCTGACGGTCGGCCAGTGCCTTCCCTCTCTCAGCCTTTCTCTTCAACTGTAAAGTAAGGGCATTGGGCTGAATAATGTGCAGGGTCCTTCCAACCTGAGGAGTCTGTGACAGCAAAGAAAGGCAGCCAAGGAGTCCTGATATTATAGGACAGATCAAGTTCAGTGTCCTGCAAACCACTCTGTTCATGGCCACATCATCATTACCCTTTACTCGGCTCACCCTACCAGGGACTGATTTGGGCATCTGTCCGCCTTCTGTTTTTCCCGGGGCCCTTTCTCCCTGCGTTCCAGTCTGCCCCCACAAACAGTGCTTCCTGTTGACATCCCAAAGGTGCAGGGGTGCTAGTCATTCAGGCCTGAGGTGGGTGGCTGAGGCCTTCCAAGAGTAAAGGCAGTGGCCTGAGCCCCTGCTGTTATGGAGCACATGCCACCTGGTGGGTCAGGAGCAGGGGAGGCTCATTTTATGAAAGGGGTCACAGGCTGGGGCACCAAGAAGGAATGCCTTCGGAGCCTCCACTCCACCATCTGTTGCTGGCTGCTTTTCCCCAGGCAGAGAAGCCTGTTGTAGGCCTGGCTGGAAAACCTTGGACTGCTAAGCTGCACACTGCAAGCATGCTTGATAAACCTGGGTCTCCTAGACTTGGGTTTCTGAGAATGTCTTTCTTAAGTGGGAGGATGGTTCCTGCTTACTGGATCCATCCGTCCACTCATCAAAAAGTCTTTCACTGCCTACGATGTGCCAGGCTTTGGGGATCCAGGCAAGCAAGAATTCTCTGGGATTGTGGCTCTCCAACTTTTGGACTCTGGCTGGCAGTGAGGAAAGATTTATATCATGACCCAGAACACATACAAACACACACACACACACACACACACACACACACACACACACACACACACACATGTATGTATTCTTTGTACATATGACATACTCTGGTATTTTCTATTCTATTTAATTGTTTTACATGCTGGTTGCTATACACTAAGTTGATTTCATAGTCCTCTTAAGGGTCCAGACCAGCAATTGGTGGTTTGTTATGCTAAGCAGCCTTCCCTAACCGACCTCTCCCTCTCTCCTTCACTCCCTCCACTGCTCTGTCTGGGGTAGGCATCCCTCCTCTGTGCCCCTAACAGCACTTAGCCTGTGACAGTAGAATTAGCTTTGTTTGCCTTTCTCCCCCACTAGACTGAGAGTTTCTTGAGTGCAGGGCTTATGTGACTATATCTTATTTGTCACTAGGTCCCCAGCACCTCACACAGGTCCCACAAGTCAGATCTGAGTCACTGTTTATAAAAGAGGGCAGGCAGGCAGAGGACCTGCCTACATCCAAGTCCCTCATCTTCTTCAACAAATTATACAAAATTCAGCCCCAGGCACGTAATAAACAGCTCATTATTTTTCATAATAAAAACAGTCTTTTATATTCACGCGCTGCTGTATAACGGGGATACGTTCCAAGAAACGTGTCATTAGGTGATTTCATCGTCATGCGAACACAGTAGCGCGTACTCACACAAACCTGGATGGTATAGCTTACTGCACACCTAAGCTATATGGTACAGCCTATCGCTCCTAGGCCACAGGCCTGTATAGCAGGTTACTGTCCAAAACAACGTGAGACATGTTATACACGAGATATGTGAATACACTCTCAAATAATGATAAAAAGTATAGTGTAGTAAATACATAAACTAGTAACACAGTCGTTATTATCATTGTCAAGTACTGTGTACGCTACATAATTGTATTTGCTATACTTTTATGAGGCTGGCAGCACGGTAGGTGATGCTTACACCATCATCACCACCAACATGTGAGTAGTGTGTTACACTACGACCGCGTGATGGCTATGATATCGTCAGGTGATAGGAGGTTTTCGGCTCCATTGTAATCTTACAAGACTGCCATCATGTATGCGGTCTGTTATTGACTGAAATGCCATTATGCAGTGAAAGACTGTGTATTTTTCTGCCCCTCACAGAGCTTAAAAGCTCACACATCACAGGTCTCAAAGCAGTGGCTGTCATCTGCAGCAAGGGGACACAAAGAGGGGAAACGCTTGACCTCTGTGGGGGAGCCTTGCCAGGTCCCTGCTCATCTCCTCTACTCTTTCCCACTGTCCCAAATGGAGCCACAGTGTGCAATGAGGACACCTGGTCTCAGTTAGGTTAATAACTTGCTCCTGGTCACACAGCTGGCAACAGAGTCAGGGCTGAACCCAACTCTGCCCAAACTCTGTTTTTTGATTCCTCTTCCCATTTGCGTCATAGTTTATTCTTTTCTCAACTAACTATCTCTGCTCCTAGTCAGGGCCCTGCCTCATTCACAGTTGCTCCTCCACCGAGCACAGCTCCTGGCACCCAGTGGGACCTCAGTGATGTTTCTAAACAAATGAAAAGGTCTGTTTCAGAGTTGTAAGACAAAAATACCCCCGTTCCCAAACTACTACCCTATTTGATACAGGGTCCTTGACACACCGTGGGCCAGTAAGGAAGCATTTGAAGACATATGGGATAATTAGCTTTTAATATGGTGGGAAACTGGGAGATAACGCCAACCCTTCCCTCTCCTACCCCCACCCTCTCATCCCTCTCAGAAAGGATAAGCCAGAGCCGCTGTTAGCCACGGGTACGTGTGTCTCTTCCTGTAGCTGTTGCTTGCCTCAACGTTCCTAGCAGGAATCGTGTGCAAAATAACCGCACCACTAATCCTTCCTCCCTCCCTGCAATTAATGACACCCCAGGCGAATGTCTCGGATGAAAGGCACATTATTAATATTCAAAGGAAAAAACCCTCGTAACCATTTTAACATATACAACGAACAATGAACTAAATTTGCTTTGTGGAAGACAGAGAGTGAGCATCCCAAATTAGTTTGTGTGAAAGCTGAAATTCTTCCCCGAAAGGTCTCAGTACCATCCTCAAAGAATATCCTGATCATCAGAAATGCCGTCAAGATTCCCGCCAACATTATCCCCTTTGTTGTCTGAAATGTCGAATCAAGCACATCTGGCAAATGTCCTAGAGCTCACAAATCTTTCAAACAGCGTATAATTCCCAGTGGTTAGAGAGATAACGCCACGCTCAATCGTGCTGCTCTTTAAAATAGCACCAACTTTCCTTCAATCAGAAACAATGGCTTTGGCTTCTTAAAAATATCACATCCCCGTGATTATTTGCAGAGGGGGCCCCCTTTGCATTTGAACCTGTGGGTTCCAGACAGAATTTAAAAAATCAAGATCGCAAGCCTCATTTGAACATGCGCTCAGTTAAATGGGCAATGAGAAGAAGGGGTGTGATGTGGGGGGTCCAAAAGAGTGAGCTGGCCTGTGCGATCCTCAGTCTTTGGGAGGTGACACTGGCTTCGCCAGCATGAGGACAGATAGGGTGAAGGTGACGATGTGGTGAGCATTTACCGCGCACCAGACATTTGACTAAGAGGGAGGGAAATATGCACATGACCCCTGTTGGACAGATGAAGAAACTGAGGCTTGGGGAGGTTAAAGAATTTCCCCCTAGGAAATTTGGCAGGAAGTGGGATTCACACTTGGGCTCATCTACTTCCGGAGTTTTTTCTCTTCCTGCTTTGCCAGGCCGGCTCCCAGATCCTCTGTCCACAGAGGCAAGGGCACTGAATGCCCAGAGATGGGTATTCATCTGCTCCCATCCAACCCGTGCAAAAACTGCAGGGTGGACACCTAGGAATGAAAGACCACTCGGTCTTCTGAAATTTCTCTGGGATTATTTAAACAGTTGAAAACTGGAAGCATCCCAAATGTCTAACAGGAAGGAACTAATGAAATAATAGATGGTATATTCTTACAATAAAACAAAATGCGGCCATTAACATGGCAGTTGAAGGAATGGTTCTATCTCTATACGGAGGTGTCCTTTTTAGCTCAGGTGAAAAGGCAGGACAATAAGAATACTCAGCATTTGCTGAGTGCTTACTGTGTTCCAGGCACTGGTTTGAGCACTTCACATGGTTTATTCTATTTCTTCTAGTCCTCACGGCAACCCTGTAAAATAGTGGTCTTTATTATGGTGTTTCTACTTTACAGGTGATGAAACTGAGGTGAGGTAAAATGCTTTACCCAAAGTTACACAGGTGATAAGTGGCAGAGCTGGGCTTGGAACCCAGGTCTAGCTGACACAAAGCTAACGATGCCATTTGAGCTGGTTCTGAATTAGAAGTTAGGGTTTACCAGTTAAAGGAACAATGAACCCGAGGCCCTTCTTCGTAGCCCAGAGACACAAAATTACCCCAGGAGTGTAAGATTGCAGTGAGGGTTCTTTTTTCTCTTGAGCATTCTCTTGCCCGCCTTATTGCTCAAACACTGGCCAAAGCATTTTTTAATGTCACGGACAAACCAAGATTCCTCTAATCTTGAAGCCACGGCCTTCGCCTGACCAGTGAGAAACTGGAGAACCCAGAGAGGACAAAACACCTGCCCGACCCCACACAGCCTGTCTGTGGCACAGCCGGGGCTGGACTCCGGTTTCCTGCTGCCAGCCAGGCCTTCTTCTGAAGCCCCAGGCAGGCTGTCCGTGATGCCTCCCTTGTGGGTTCTGCAAAATGGCTGCTGAGCGAGCCTCCTGCACAGCCCCTCCCGCCATCATTATCTCCACTAGACAAAAGGCAATTTACCCAAATGTTATAATCACCTGGAGGCTGGCATGCAGGAGCATCCCTGCCTTATCTGTGGTATTGTTAGCAGCACCATAATGAAGGCCTTGTGAGGGATAATCTCACACTCGTAACTGCCAAATAAAATGCCCGCACAGATCATACATACATACATCCTGCCAGCAGACATGGGCATCTGCTTTGAGCAAAAGGGGTACAGAGGGAAATGCCGAGAACTGAGTGCCTCCCCTGTGCCAGGGGCTTAGTGCCTCCCCAGTCCTTTGAAGAGTGTCTCATTATCCCTATTCGGCAATTGGGGAAAATGAGGCTCAGAAAGCAAGTAATTTACCGACAGATGCAGCTCGTAAAGGGAGGAATGGGGATGTGAACCCAGGTCTCTCTGACACCAAAGGCCATGCTCTGAACCGATGAGATAGGCTGTGGCATTTTCGGAGTCACGAACCTCTCTGAGAATCTGAGCAAAGCTATGGACTTCTCCCCGGAGAAGTATACTCGAACTCACTGACAGTGTGCTGCCTCACCCTGCCTGACCTCGGGGATTGCCCATCGCCCTGCTCTCTCCCCACCCCAATGCCAAAAGGTTCTGGAAATTCTCCCTCCAGCCTGTGCCCATCGGATCCTGGTAACAGTATGTCCCCCGCCATCCCCCACGCCAGCCTCCTGGAGGCATCCAAAGGCCACAGCTTCCCCTTCCGTGGCTGGAGTCAACCCTGGCCAATACCGCAATCTGTTTGTTTTGTCTCCTTTAATAGAAGTGAAGGCAAGGCCGGAGTGCAAGGGGCCAGGATTCTCAACTCTCTTCCTCAGCTCGAGCTTTGGAACTGAGGGCAGCCAGCTGAGAGCCCTGCTCGACCACCAGCCCAGAGAGGCAGGCAGGGTTAGGGGCCAGGGTTAGAGACAGCAGATCTGCCACCCGGTTCCAGATCTGCCATTTGCCAGATGTGTGACCTTCAGCTAGCCTCATAACTTCTCTGAGCTTCGGTTTTCCTCCTCTGAAAAATGGGGGTGTGTAGAGAGAGGATCTTCCTGCCAGGTTTGGGGTGAGTATTACCACTGATGCAGGGGACACAGCAAGAGCCATGCCTGGTCCATGAAAAGCTTAAGGCACGTCAGCAATCACAGCTGAGATCGCTTTACTCCCTGGTATGTGGGGTCCTTAACTCCATGCCCCAAAGGGAGGAACCAGTGTCACCTTAGCAAATTGCCCTCTGGCCTCCTCCCAGCTGCTTTTGATGCCAGTCTCAAGACTGGACTGGAGGCCTGCATCTCTATCCAGCTCTAGGCATTGTTCTTGATGTGTTGTTCGTCATCCTCATCATTTCTTAGCCATCCAAGATGCCCCCAGACACAGGCCTTCGCTGAGCCCCTGCAAGTACCACAGTCTCACTACCCTAGACTTAATTCAGCCTCAGCATCTGCCAGCTGAAGGACAGAGGTCTCAACTGCCAGGCTTATCTCTGTCAGTCCATTGGCCACATATACACACAGATGGAGAGCAGGGGAAGAAGGGAGCAGGGTCAGAGCAAAGGCTTATGAAGGTCAGGCCTCCCGAGTGACCTTGGCCTTGGCACATTGCTCTCCTGGGTTGCCTGTGTACAGTGGCTAGGCATCATGAACATACTTAGCGAATGCTAAGTTCAATAAAATGCTAGTTCAATAAAAGTGGGGATTGGGGACAGATGAATAGTAATATCAATGTAGATATTGGTGACTTGGCATCCTCCCCTCACTCAGCACACACTCACTCACTCGAGTGAGAGTGAGGAGATGTGAATTAGTTAGTCTCTAGCCCTGTGTATTTCCTGTCACATAAGCACCTTGCCACACACAGGGTAGTTCCAGTATTTATTTTTTATTTTTTATTATTTATTTATGCCTGTAGCACCTGGTCTTCCTAGGTGGTCTCTCTCAAGTAACTAACCAGGCCTGACTCTGCTTAGCTTCTGAGATCAGACATCAGGCTTGTTCAGGGTGGCATGGCCGTAGACCATGGACTGTAGAGCTCCACTGGGGAGTGAACCCAGGACCTTCTGTGTGTAAAGCAGATGTGCTAACCGCTACACTATGGAACCATGTCCTATTTACTTTTTAACTAATATGGTTTGTATCTGGACCTCAGTAGCAGGGAAAACTCTGTTCCAACAATGTCAGAATACTGACTGTGTGGCACTCAATGAGATGTCCTTCTCCAGCATAGGGCCTTCCTAAAAGATTCCCAAGGGCCATTAGGATGATGGGTGCTTCTCCCTTTACCTCCCACCTGAGACAACACCAGCTATGCCTACCACGGAGGCATGTATGAGGATCGCATGAGATCGGGCGTGCCGAGCGCAGGCCCGGCACCTGGGACATGAAAGCGAGTCCTAATACCAGGCAGCCAGAGTCCCTGCCAGGACGCACCCCTTCCCCGTCATTGCCCTAATCCAGCCCTCAGCCTGACCTTGGAGGCCTCACCCTAACAATTCAACATATGAGACATAGCCACGCTCCCACATTAAGTATGTGTGTGTGTGTATTTTCTTTATTTATTTTTTTTCTTTTAAAAACTTTGAAAGGATTTTTAAAACTTTGCTTGGTAAATTGTTTGACTACCCGTCTTTAACAATTGCTCTGATTTCTGGAGAGCCACGTGCACACTGGAGAATTCTTGCAAAATGAGGAAACCAAGCCTACAAATTGGTTTCGAGTGTAATAAAATTGTTTTGATTTTTTTTAATTTAATCATTAATTAAGCCTGAATGCATTTATTATGACATTTATTAATTTCAGCTTTACAGTTTCTCTTTTCGTGTTTTGGAGTCATTTTCCCAAGCCTCTTACATGTGAATAGGCCTTGAACTGCTTGTGGGTGCTGGGTCCTGCACCTCTAGTTCCCAGTGGGTGAAGCAACCTGACTTAATCCACCCGTCCACCCCCAACCCTCCACCCACCCCGCCCAGAAGATGCTCCTTCACAGGGAAAAGCAAAAGCAGCCCCAAGTCTCCCTACCCACCCCATTCCCTATGACAGGCTCCCCTTTGGCAGGATCTGCCTAGACAACCACCCCTCAGTCAATATGGATGATACCATGGCCTTGGCCTCTGGCTACCACAACTGCCAGCAAAGTTCAAAGCCCCTTTCTTGTCAGGATCCACCATGAGGATGACAGGGCGTTGCCACCCTCACTGCAGTTCATGGCTCTGCTCAGGCCTTGGCCTTGCCCCACCAGCTCACGAAGCCCTGTATTTGCACAGAGGGTGTGGCCGGGCTTTGGGGAAGGACACCTGTCCACAAGCTGGGGCGCGGGTTTTGCCAGGAACACCCCCATCCCTGCCCGGAGCCACGGCTCAAACAGCAGCTGACTTAGGAGTGGGCTTTGACCCCAGAACAAGAGGGCAGCCCTCATGCTGAGCTGCCTTCTCCAGAACCTGGCCCGCCTGGCATTTTGGGTGAGCACTCGGCCGACTCTGCAGGTTGGACGTACCTCGTCCCTCGGCATCTGATGACACGCACACTCAGACTTCAAGTTCTCACCCATCCATGCACCGCATATCACATACACGCTGACTGCTCCCATACATACAGGATCCCATATATCCTCTTCGCCCCACACCTCAGACACTGTCACTTGCACGCTCACAGCAAATACCTATTCATACTTGCACACACACACACATACACTCACCCAGTTAGATAGAAGCAGACCTATGAGAGCCTGTGCACACACGGCCTCACTGAATGTGACTTTCTCACCAACACAATGAGCCCTTCCCCTCTCCCCTGGTGGAATGAAGCCCCAGTATCCTCGTCTTAAACAGGGGACGACTCTGTCTCACCCACTGAGGAAAAGTCAGAGGTGACCCTCAGCCCACAGAACTGAGCACCTCCTCGGTGCTCAGCCAGAGTGGGCTTCCTGAGGCAAGATGGCTTGTTCCGTCTCGGTCACCTCCCTTTCCCAGTCCCCACCCTAGCTCCCTGCCCACCCCCCAGGGTGAGAGCTGCATAGCACTGGTGACCGCAGGTGTGCTTGGCTCAAAGGCCCGGCAAGAGGTAGCAGAACCCGGCTTGCAGGCGCCCAGTAACCCGAATCCGCCCGTTTGCCCGCTCTGGGCTTGCCTGCCCCAGCCTGCCCACCTGGCTTAGAACAAAAATCATTAGCTGAGCTGCAGCCCTTGATCCTTAGGATGCTGATCTTTGTGGAAATGCCTTTTCTTCCCCCATTTCTCCTCTGTCCTACGGGGAACCAGAAGTCCCAGGGGTGCTCTAGGTGAGTCCCTCAAGATCTCATTCTTGAAGGCATCCAGTTTGGGAATTAAAGACTCACTCCTGTGCTCTTGACCATCATGTCTCACTGCCTCCCTGCCACCTGTCCCAGGACCTAACATTCCCTCGCATCCACTGTGGGATTTTTCAGAATCTGTTCTTCCCCCAGCACTGCAACTGACCCGAAGACTACACTAATGACACCCTCGGTGGCCTGGGCCCTGCTTGGTGGCCTGTGCTGGCCTGCCCCTCCCGCCCTCACTGTGAGGCAGGCCCCAGATCAGCCAGGGCTTTGAGCTTTCGGAGTGTGGTTGGCGCCCAGGTATGACAACCCATCCCCTCCGTGTGGTGGGGATGCTCAATCCATGGCCTCGAGACAAAAGGAGAAACAGAAGCCGGCGGCCTTGGCCCTGCACTTGGCATGTGTGCTTTGCCCTCTCAGGAGCTCCGTTTGCTGAGGGAGGGGAAAAAAATTCTTTCCCTCTTTGTCCAAATCCCACAGGGTAAACCTATTACTTTTATGTACTCAGATTTACATTACTTGATTCGTTCATTCACCATGTATTTGTTAAATACTTTTTAAGTACCAGGTCTGTGCTGGGGCCTGAAGACCTTGAAGTGAATCAGACATGGCTGCCCCAGGCTGGTGGGGGTTCCCGGGACCGATGCCATGACCTCGGCCTAGGTCAGAGAAGGTGACATCCAGGCAGGGCCCATGGGCAGAGGGGAGGACAGCCAGGTGGGTGCGGGGCCCCAGCCACACATATTCATGAGGGGCCCTACGTTTGGATTGTGACAGGCCTGAAAGAAGACCTATTCACCAGATGACTCTCAAGTCCCCTTCCTTTCCTGACCACGCAGCCTTAGAGCACTGTGGGTTTATACTGCTTTATAAGAAATCCTAGAACAACATACTTACGTGACATTCGGTGGTTTGTGTTAAAAGCATTAATTGGTCCAATGTTCGTGCTTGAAATACGCTGCAGTGTAATGCTCTTGTTTAGGCCTTCCTTCACGTTTCCATACATTGAGGCCAGAAATCGGAGGCGCCCTGAGCCTCTCTCTCGGGCTCCAAGAAGCCCTGCACTTGAACTAGCTCCTGGAAGGAAGGGTGTCCCCCTCAGAGGGACGGCATGAACGACGGCACAGAGGCGCTGGTGAGCTCATACCTACAGTACCTGCAGCACCTCAGGGTGACTTCTTCATGGTATGAGGCGAGCAGGGGACAGCGGGAGGCCCCTGAGGGCCTTGAAGTCCAGGCAAAGGAGTTGGGAGGAGTCCTTTTCAGGGCTGGCTTCTCAGCAGGATAGCATGGTCAGATGTGGGGTGTGTCTCATAGCAAGTTCCTTTTCTTCTCTGTAAGAAGCCTAGTTCTCCTAGTGACTGGTGAGATCCGTTGGAGGTGGCGGGTGGAAGGTGGGTTTGCAGGTGGCAGCAAGGTCACTTAAAAAGCTTCAGAATGAGAATCAAGAAATCTTTCTGCCCCCAAGGCAGATAGACCTAAACCTGAAGAGTGCCTGAGTCATACTTTCAGACAGCACTCCCGGCTGGGTCTCAGTCCCCTCTGTCCCTCAGCTCAGGGCCCGCCACAGGATCGGGTTTGTTGATTGATTGATTGATTCATTCATTCATTCACTCATTCAATAGGTGTGAACTAAGCACCTCCCGAGTGTCAGACACCCGTCTAAACCCTGGCGACACCACAGTGAACAAGCAGACACGGCTCCTGGTGTCTGGAGCTTGCAGTTTGGATGGGGGAGACATAAACGAGAAAATTGTAGAGAGGCCTATGCTGTGAAGAAGATAAAAGGGAGACAGGATGGAGTGACGAGGAGTGAAGGCAGCTAGACTGGGGATCAATGAGGAAGTGACGCTTGAGCTGAGACCTGCATGCCACAAAAAAATAGGTGCTCAGGAAAAGTCCGTTGGTGGCCATCAAGGCAAGTCAGAACACAGTGGGCTTTATTCCAGGCTTCATCTGGCCAAGCATTCATTAGTCACCTACTGTATGCTCAGTACAGTGGTCAACAAGCAGACACAGTCCTTGCATTGAGGGTTTATAGGCTATTGGGAGAGAAAAACATATAAGGAAATACACACTTAAGTACAGGTTCATCGATTGTGATGTGCAGGAGTCAGGAGAGAGAAAAAGGTCTAAAGGACTTTATTTTGGATGGTTAGGCGTGACAAAGACTTCCACTCCTGTTAGAGGACATGATCATCTCTCACCTGTTAGAGAGCAAACATTTTATTTTACAACAATTTCAGATTTGCAGAATTATTGCCGAGATAGTACAGAGAGTGCCCAGATTACCCCACATCCAGTTCCCCTATTCCTAACCTCTTACGCTGTATGGTGTATCTGTCATAACTAATGAACTAACACTGATACATTTCTGTTAACTGGAGCCCACACTTCATTCAGACTTCTCGGTCTTTGTCCAATATCCCTGTTCTGTTTGAGGGTCCCACCCAGGTTACCACATTACATATAGTTGTCTTGTGTCCCCTTAGGCTCCTCTCGGCTGTGACAATTTCTCAGACTTGCCTTGTTTTCAATGAGTACCGGTCAAGTATTTTGTAAAATGGCCCTTGGCTGAAATTTGCCTGACGTTTTACTCATGATTAGACTAGGGTTAAGAGCTTGGAGAAGGAAGACCACAGAGATAAAGTGCCTTTTTCATCACATCACATCAAGGCTACACGCTAGCCCCATAACTGATCACTGTTGATGTTGATCTTGATCACCTGGATGAGGTGTATTTGTCAGGTTGCTCCACTGTAAAGTTACTTTTTTTTTTCACTTCCTTTCTATAATGTCCTTTTGGGGAGGAGGTCACTTAGGAAGTCACCTAGGGAGTGGGGGGTTATGCTCCGTCTCCTTGAGGGCAGAGCAACCACATGAATTATTTGGAATCCTTCTGCACAGGAGATTTGACTATTCTCTGATCTTTATTCATTTTTATCAATATTTTTATGTCGAGTTTTTTTTTTTTTTTTTTTTTTACTGTTTTGAAGTTCAGGAACCCTATTGGCATCTTTAGGAACCTGGAAATATTTCATTTCAATTACTAAAATGCATGAAATTACCAAGGCATTAAATTGGAGGGTAGCAAAAAAGCCAGTAGTTACTTTTATTTTTTCTATTGTCGATACACATTAATGAGAGATTTGGGAAATACCAAAAATAGAAGACCCTCTTCAGTTCCCACTGCTTAGAGCCAACCATTATTCACATTTATTATTTTTAAATTTTCTTCTGTACACAAGTTTTACACAGATTATACTGTCTATGTAATTTTGTTTCTTGCCTCTTCTCACCTTTTTTTTTGCTTATCTTATAAAAAACATTTCTCCTATGCTGTGATATAGACTTCATAACACTATTTTTTCAATAGCTGCTAAATATTCCTTCACATGGCTGATATTGTACCCCACCAAAAAAAAAAAACATAGCTCAATGGCAGGCACATAGTTGGTGTTTAGAAATAATTTGCTGAATGAATATAGGACAAAATCATCATTTTAGAAATGCAGGTTATTTCGGGATTTTTTTATTATTATTCTAAATAGTACTGAGACAAATAGATTATTCCCTTAGGATAGCATCCCAAAGTGGAATTACTGGGCCAACAGGGACCAAAACTTTTCAAGATAAATGGACCAAACTAGAAATTTCCCTTGCCTTCCTCCTCTGAACCACCAGGAATTGTGCCGAGAGTAATAATTTACAATTGATTAAAGAGTTTGTGGGGTGTTTTTTTCCCCCATCTTCCCGCCCCCCTCTGCTCTTCTCCCCCTCCCCTCCTGCCCGAAAGGGGAGAAATTATCTGAGAAGGTGAAGATGTTCTCAGACAATCATATTAACATATTCCAACAATCGCAATTTGCAAAATAGTAATCACAACTGCCGGGATCTGGGAGGCATTAATCAAAGCGGCAGGTTTAATTCCATTTTAAATATTGATGAAATGTGCTTCGGATGCCTCACCCTGGCATGGCAGGGCCAGGAGGCTCGGGAGCTGGGAGCTCTAAGCTCGAAGGGGAGGCTCGGAGGGGCCAGGGGAGGCAGAGGGAGAGTTGGGGAGCAGCTGCGGGGAGGGGAGGCATCTGTGATTCAAATTGGTGGCTGTGCAGCCAGGTAGAGAGTGAAAGGGGTAGTGAAGAGGGCTGTTAAGTCCATTGCTGTCAATTTGTAACGATCAGGGAGGGGCCCGAGGACTGGTTCAGCACAATAAACCCAGTTTGTCTGGTTTCAGGGGTTACCACTGAAGAGGTTGCAGCTGCACTGATTCGAATAGCCGGGAGACTTCAGAACTGTAATTATCAACCAGGCTGCTCGCAGTGTGGCAAAAGTGGCCTTCACCAGCGCTTAACTCCTTGTGTGCCGCCGCGCTCCAGCCCCTAGGGTTGGCAGCCACGCACACGGATTCCCAGGCAGCCTCCCCAGGGGAAACCGAGGCCAGCTGGCTACTTAGGGCAGTCCTCGAAGCGTATCCGGCAGCCAGCCTCTTTCCTGAGGTCACCCGTGAAGAATTAGTGGGGGTGGGGACGGAAGGAGGCTAGCTCTGTGGGGGCGGCCTCGCCTTCTGGCACCTCACCTCTGCCCTGGGGTGGGAAGTCAGGCTTTCAGAGTCTGGTGAGCCTTGGTTTGAATTCCGCTGGATGTGGACATGGGACAAGGCTCATGCCCTCTGTAATAGAGGCAATCTCCTCTACCCTCCTGGGCTATCACAGATTCAATGATATCTGGTGTTCGTACAGCGTGGAGCACACAGTCGGCTGTCAGGAAGCCTCCATCTCCCTGGCCTTGGGTCTGGGGCTTTCACAGAAGAGGAAGGTGGACAGTGGGGATCTGATTTGGAGCACAGGATCCCTGCTGGCCCTTCCTTGCTTCAGCTATGAGGGAGTCCCCTTGTTCTCCAGCTACTGCCACTTGTCACCCAAGAAAGATGAGTACTCCCATCCTCCCATCTCTTAGGTGGGTGGCACTAGGTAAGAAGAGGAGGCAAAGGCTCCTCCAGTGCTGTAGCCCCGAGGGGTTTGGGTTAGTTCTCTTTGTCCCCAGGGTATGGCACAGAAGGAAAGCAGGAATGAGGGACAGCAGGCAGACACACTGTGGTGGCTAAGAAAATAACTTGGGCTTGGCCGGGAGACTTGGTGAATGAAGTATGTATACGATTTGGTGACCCTCCTCCTGGACTATAAGCCCAGAGAAATCCTCCCACGTATCAATGACGGGATGTGCCCAAGAGCGATTTATTTACCGCATTATTTCCGGTAGTAGGAAGTGGAGGCATCTTGCGTGTCCACCGCTGGGAGGATAGATAGTCAAATGTGACGAAAGTCCACCATGGAATATTAGGCAAAAGTAAGAAGCAGGAAAAAAAAAAAAAAAAAAGCTATGCAGTGGGAGAATTAAAAAAGATCGCCAAGAACAAAGATGTGTCATTAGAGACCAAGGTTATGATCACCCACACCCTTGCATTCCCAATTACTGTGTGCAAATTGGACAGTAGAGAAGGCTGATAGAAAAAAAAAAAATGATTCATTTGAAATACGGTGTTGGAGGAGAGCTCTATGGAGACCCTGCACCACCAGAAAGATGAACAGTGGGTCCTAGAGCAAATTAAGCCCGAAGCATCACTGGAGGCAAAAATGACAAAACTGAAGCTGTCCTACTTCAGGCACTTCATGAGGAGGCAGGGTTCTTTGGAAAAGACAGTAGTGCTGGGGAAAAGAGAAGGCAGCAGGAAAAGAGGAGGACCAAATATGAGATGGACTGACTGCTTTAAGAAGCCATAGGCCTGAGTCTACAGGAGCTGAGCAGGGCTGTTGAGGGCTGGACATTGTGGACGTCGCTCATTCATAGTGTTTGTTGCCAGGAGTCAGAGCTGACTCCATGGCATATAACACGTGCAGGAAGCAAAGAACTAGATGTACGTGTAGCAAGAAGAATAGGTTTTAAAAATGTAGTGTTGAAAAACTAAGACAATGAAATTCACAGCACAATGCCGTTTCTTTAAATTAAAACCACATTTGCACACAAAGCAACAGTACATATTTTACAGAACTGCAAGCATTTTTAGGGGTATACATCCCACTGTTAGAGTCTCTGTCATGGCTGGGGGTGGGGCTGGGTGTGAGTTTGGAGGAGAAAGGGCAAAAAATAAAGTCAGTCTGCAGAGGGCCTAGCACAGAGAGATGACAGCGGTGTGCTATAGACTGAAGAATGTGTTTCACTCAGCTCTATCTGAGGTTGAAAAAACAGCCCAGGCTTTATAGTTCTAGCCTAGGTTCCAGTTCTGGGCTTTCCCACATACTAACCCTGTGGCTGTGGACAAGTGCCTTGACCTCTCTGAGCCTGTGTGCCCATCCATATGATGGCGAGATGGCTGCCATCATTTAGTCATGAAGATTAAATTAAGAGAGATAAATGCATGTAGGGCCTGCATGAACCCCAGCTCCTCCCCAGTCCTCACTGAAAGGACCTGAGTAAATGGGGGGTGTCAGCCCCCTGGGGAACCATGGATACTTTGAAGGGTCCAGAATGGAAAGCCCAGAAAGGAAGTTAAGACCGGCGGGCAAGGCCTGGCCCATCCTGGGGGTGCCATCTGTGGATGTCAGGCTGGGCACGTGTGGAAGGAGCTGCCCTGTCCAGGGGTGCCCAGCTCAGCGTGGCCAGACAATGTCACGCCTGCCTCCATTGTCAGCATCCACCATCTATAAACTCTTTTGTGTTCCATCTCCCCAAAACCAGGCACTCACAGGCAACTGAAGGATCTGGTTTTAGCAAAAGGTCTGTTCCTTCCCAACACAGAGCTAAAGAGACTGGCCATCAAGACCCCTTCTCCCACCTCCCACTGTGCTGAAATGCACCCGGATCCAGAGACCCCACCTGAGGGGTCTCCCAGGGCAGGGGAGGCCCAGCAAGCTCCAGGCATGACCAGCTCTCCCTCTTCCCTTGCAGATGACGACGAGCACGAGTGGATCATCCGGACCTGTCGGAAGGGCTGGGACGAGTTCGTGGGTCACAGGCCCAAGCTGTGAGCACTGCAGTCACCTCTCCCAGGTTTCCTCCTGCCCCTCGGGTACTGGCTTGTTCCAGAACATTACTCTAGGCTCAGGAATAAAGACTCTCTGCTCTCAGTGACCTCACATGTACTTTTCCTAGACTGTTTCTTGGAGCAGGGTCCTCAGAATCACACGTGGGCAAAATTGTGAACTAAATATTCCTGGTCCCCACCCTAGACCTATTAATCAAAATCCCTGGTAATGGGGTCTAGGAATTTGCATTCCCAGGTACTTCTTATGCTCATGGAAGCTTGAGAACCATCACCTTATGGTAATAAATATATGGAATTGAATGAACAACTCATGTGTGTAAGCAGTGTATGTATATTATCTCTGCTTCTCACAACAGCTTTGCAAGAAAGGGCTTGGCATCATCTTTTACAGAGGTTCAGAGAGACTGAGTGACTTACTCTAGGACACACAGCATTTGAATCCAAGTCCTCCTGAGAACAAAGCCCGATCCTTTTATTTTTACTGCATTATTTTATTTTTACTTACTGGACTTGGTCTCATAGGGCAGTAGGATGGGATGACTGCCCAGACTCACAGCTGGTACATTCTGGTAGGCCCAGGAATGATCACTCAAACTACCCCTCCTCCTTGCCAGCTCCCCCACTGAGGCTCATACCCTAAGCACAGAATCAGTACAGTACACTGAACAAACATGGCTCTGGCATCATACAAACCTGGATCCAAATCCCAGCTCAACCACAGGTATCATGTAATCTTGGGCAAATCGCTTCACTTCCCTGAGCCTGTTTCTTCATCTATAAAATGGGTAAAATGATGCTGAAAAACAACAGGGTAGCTGTGTGGACTCAACGAGCTAACACAAGGAGCTGACAGTTAATAGGTATCCCATATACCTCCTGAGATTTAAAGAATAATTTGTTAGCTGTGCATACAGAGTCATTATTCCTCAAAATCACGCCCCAGAGAACACATGTGTCAGCTCAGAATCACTCCCCAGAGAGCACATGTGTCAGCTAAAAGCCAGAAGAGGAAGTGGTGACATGTGCTAGGGCCATACTTGGGCCAGAATCGTCCTGGATCTTTACATAACTGTTCTTCCTTAGAGGCTACGGGATTCTGCAGTCCCCTACACTCCCCTGTGCCTTGTCCCCTGGCTCACCAAGAGCTGCCCAGGAGAGGGAGTCAGACCTAAGAGGACTCTGCCAAGGCCTACAGAGCCAGGAAACTGGCCCTCAAACTAGGGAGCCAGAGGTGGCATGCTGAAGCAGAGCCAGAAATCAGATGGAGGCCTAGGCCCACTCAGCTGTGCCATGGAGGGTTCCTGGGGGGTCACCTCTCTCCTCGGAGACCACAGTCACCTCAGCAGAATGATAGGGTTGAGCTCCACTAGGGGTTTCCAAACTGGGTTTTGAAAAGAGAAGAAGGTACATTCATGTAAAGAAACACACACACACACACACACACACACACACACACACACACACAGCCAAAAGTAAACTATTTTCAAAGATACACATATGTCTAAATCAACATTTGATAAATGGATTGGAAGAGTAGAAGAGCGAGGGGCAGAGATAGGGTTAGAGATGAGGGTGGCACAACAGCTAATAAAATAGAGGGCCACAAAGGGGCGATGGCCATGTCCACCCTGAGCTGAGGTTGGCAAGTAACTCTGTGTAGGTCCACGGCATGAGGCAGGTGGGAGGGTGTGGGAATACCTCTGCCCCAGGCAGGGCCACTCCACTGCCCTTCTCGAGAGCTCTGGCTTGATTTGAACAAATTGTTCTGCTGCTAAAAAACAAACAAACAAACAAACAAACAAACTGGCACCAGCAAAAAGGTGCTCTCTATCACTCCCCAGATTACATGGTGGCTCTGGAACCCAGTGAGGCCAGCATGAAACCCAGACTTGTACCGAAGCTCAGGCCCTGACACCTTTCCTGTCACTACATCAAATTTTCCCCCATCGTCTGTGCCTCCCTCCCTGGCCTGGCCCCCCAACACCTCCTCTTTTGCACCTATTCTGCGAACTTATAATCTGATAAGATCCAGTTCAAATGATCCCCCCGTTGCCCCCACAGCATTTTGGAGGGAACTGTCTGTTTGCAACATTTGCCAGAGGGAGAATTTCTCTAGGGCGGAATTGGCTGGGCCCCTGGGTCCCACGTGTTCAGGGTGTTCAGGAGCGGGAGGGAGCACAGCAGCCTGATTCCCTACAGAGCTGAGATTCAAGAAGAAACTCAGCATCGTGCCTTTATGATGCACAGTTTACCCACTGGGAAACAGTACCAGCTTTCCAGGAAGGGGACTGCACTGGGCGCCAGGGGCCTGAGCTCCCTGAACCAGAGAGCGGGAAAGAAATGGAATCCCATTGCGTTCTGGATTTAAGTGCCAGCACTTCTACTTGCATTAACTTTATTTATTACACAAATAAGACATGTACAAAGCACAACATGAAAGGTATGTAACAAAACAGACATTGGTTTTACAAAAAAAGTGCTTACAATTTTTTTCCATGTGTGTGTTTTCCCCTTTTGTTTTGCGTTTAAATAAATAGTCTTGATGGCCTGTACGTTCCCAGGCCGCTCTAACAGGCTAGTGGAGACATGTCTGAACTGCAACATGCTATGACCACGTGATCCACGCGAGGAACAGACCCTGGCGGGAGGCTCAAGGCAGACTGGGTATTGGGTGACCCTGGGCAGGGCTCAATTGGCCGCTGATGACACGGTTGCACTTGGGACCTCGGGAGAAAAAATCTAAGGACAGGTCGGAGTTCCCCAAGGCCAAGGATCAGGCCCAAGCAGCTCCTGTTACCGTCATCCCCCAGCACGGGGCCAGGTACACGTTATTCACCCGATAAGCTGTACTGACCACATTCTCAGTGGTGACTTCTCTCTGCCCTGAGTCCACTGGAACTGTCTTCAAGAGGAAAAGGAAGCGAGTTCTCTTCTTGGGCTGCCTAGCCCTTTTCCTGGTCCCAAAGCAAGAATGACATAGAGGCTTTCACTCTAAGTGCCAACTTTTCAAGCATGTGGATTTTGCGAACTTATGCAGATTCGTATGATGAAGTGTGCTGTAATTGGTTAACAATGTCTGCCATGGGTGAAAAGAGAGACAGCCAATACATATGCACCATGGACTTGCTTTCCCTGTCGTAGAGTCTCCTTCTAAAGCCAACACATCAAGTTAACCAGAGCAGGAAAGAGAACTTGAGTTGAAACATGCTTCCTAGCAGCCTCTAGTGGGAAATGCATCGAGACACCAAGTACTTATAAAATTACAGGATAAACTTGGGACAAATGGGCGTCCCCTTGAATGCATAAATCATGGTCTTGTATAGCCCAAGCCCTTTCGTTTGGAGTGGAAGAGCTGCAGCAGGACAGGGTGGATGTGAGTGCAGCTGTGTCCATTCTCATGAGCGGGTGGGGGAGCCCAGCGGTGCCAGCTGGAATCCCGGGCTTGGCATGCTCACCTAGGCAGCGAGTACCCTCTCTCTGCTCAGAGACGGATCAGAACGAACATTCTGGTGTCCCTATGCATTTCCCTAGACTCTGTTCCCCAGTTTCCATGAGTGGTCCCCACAAAGAAGACATGGCCCGAGCACTCCCACCAAGAGTCAACAAGTAGCCAACAAGGGCCGCCATTGTAACCTGCCCAAACATTGGGAAATGTCATCACACAGATCAAACCCCATCTCTGCTATGTTGCCTGTATATGTGCTGGAGGGCCTCCCACACACACCCCAAGTTTTCTCTTTTCTCTCCCAGCCCAGTGTGTCATATCCTTCTTCTTGAGCTCCAAACCATTGGGGATCTTTGTCCCCCTCACCCCACACTCAGCCCCCTGCCTCCTGTTCTGGGCAGGCTTCGATCTCTGCCCTGCTGGGCCTCTCAGGGTTGGTCAGTGTCTCTTCTCTCTCTGAATTAATTTGACATAACCAGACAGATGGAAATGATAAAATTAGAACATAGCTTTCCTTTGGGGACATCCCAGAGACACTGCAGTTTTCCAGACAAAAGCAAGAGAGTGGATAACATTGGGGGTTGCCGGCTACTTGGAATTCAGAGATGGTTCCAACGTGGGGGGAAAGAAAACCTGTAAATTAGAAGGCTGTTGGCGTTGCACGATTCAGTTCTGCCTTTTGCTATTGGAATCAGCCTAAGTGGAAGATGAGTCCTGTCTAAGTGGGAAAAACTAGCTGTCGCGTTCACCCTGTTTCCAAATTTTAGGGAGCACTGTCTTCCAAGAGGAGGACTCCACGGCGCTCCTGGCGGGTTCTGGTTCTCAGCAGGAGAGGGCGTGCCTAGGCCCGGGGGCCCAGCTGGTGGCGGGCAGGATGGCAGATAAGGGGTGGATGCAGAGGTGGGTGGATCCCTGGCAGTGGCTTGGACGCTGGATCTCAGCGGCTGAGGGGCAGCTGCGGGGTGCCCATGGACAGATGCGGAAGTGCTGGCAGCGTCAGTACTGAAAAAGGATGACCTGCAGAGGGAGGGCACGGAAGGTGGCTGAGCCTCGGGCCTGACCCACTCAGGGCCCCCCCACCCAGATGTCCTCGAAGGCTCAGAGAATGTGGGCGGCTCAGGGCCCAGATCTGGGTTCACACCCTCGCTCTGTCACTTACTTGCTGTGGGACCTTGGGCAACTCACTTCACTTCTCTGAGCTTGTTTCCTCATCTGTAAAATGAGGGTAACAGGACCTCTCTCTCAGAATGGGGAGCATTCAGTGAGATATAAGAGCAGTGGCAAACATCTACTGAGCACGCACCCTGCGCCTGGCACTGCATAAATTACCCGACACGGCAACTTTGCTTCAACCCAAGGGCATCCCACCATCATCTCCATTTTACAGGGGAGGGCACCGAGCCTCAGAGAGGTGAAACTCAGTGAGCCCACAACTGCACAGCTAGGAAGAGGTGGACCTAGCACTGTAGCCCAGGCTTGGGTCCAGAGCGAGCTTTCTTCATTATATCACACAGCCTCTACCTCTCCAAGGCCACTATGACAACAGTCATTGGCGCTTACTATGTACCAGGAGATGGGCCAAGCACTTCACATGCACTTAGTCTTCGGAAAGCCAAGAGGCAAGCAGATGGCTCAGACATGCCAGGTGCCTGACACACCACCTGGTGCATAGATATTTCCTAGTGATCAGGAAATATCTGCCCTTGTCCTCTCTCTTCCACCTAAAGCATCTGGCTAACCTCTTATATAGACACAGCTAGTTCCTGAAGTTCGAGTCAAGGATTGCTGGCTGTCTGGTCAACGAGTTGTGCCTTTTCACAGAAAAGTTTCAGAAGGAGGGTTCAAGTGGTCCAGGAACAACAAGTGGGTAATGGCCAAAGGGCCATCCCACTTCTTTGATCCTGAATGTTCCTTGCCCAGACTGGTTACCATGAGGGAGAGATGGAGGAAAGCAATGGTGATGGTCTCCATAAGAGCAATCGTACCAATAACCACCACCTAGGGGGCACTTTCTACATAGCGGGCGCTCTGCTGGCCTCTTTACGTACGTCACTGCATCTGCTCTCAGCAACAAGCTTGGGTGGTGGGACCTGACCTATTCTCTCCATCTTGCACATGCAGGAACCAATTGTGTTCCCAGGTCTCAGAGCGAGAAGGTGGCAGAGCTGGGACCCAGAGTCTGCCTGACTCAGAGCTCACGCTGCATTGCCTCACCCTCTCATCTGACCTCGGGCAGTGCTCTCCTCTTGCCTCCGGGATGCCTGGCTTTGCGCTCTTATTAAAAGAAGCTCTCTCGGAAGAGATGGCTCTGTTAAGACCATCTCCTCCATGGACCTCAGTCTCTCTATATGATCAATGACAGCTTGGCCCTGATCTCTATAAAAGCCTTCCAAGCTCTGAAATTGTGTTATCAGAGGCCATGACCAGGAAGAAATGTGTTTCTGGAAACTCACAGGCGTGTATGGCCAAATGATGATGTGGTGGGGACAGAGAGTGCTACTCCTGGATGCTCAGAGCCTACTTTCGTGACCAGGCCAGCGCTGGTCTTGACGAGTGGGTTCATGGGTCTGCCCCAGCAGGCACCTAGTCTCCTCACAGCTAGCTGGCTCAGGCCTGAAGGGACCTGGGAGAAAGCCCTGCGCCAACTGACCACACACAGCTCATCAGGGTTTGGCAAGATGTGGACAGAAAATGTCCCCGGGAGCTGGCAGAAAGGCCTGACAGTGAGAGGGCAGGCCATGAAGGAGGGGGAGAGTTTTCTGCAGAGCTGCTAGATGTGAAGCTGGGGATGCAGCCCAGCAAGAGAGAGCTCTGGCTCAGCAGCCAAACCCAGAAACCTCCTACAGCCAAAGCTGCCAGATCCCAGCCTGTCTCATCCTTCAGGCTGAACTAGACATAACCACAAGCTTAGCTGAGCAACCAGAAGGCAAGGGCTAATCTCCAAGCTCTGAGCCCAGCCCTAAACACTTCCAAGGCTCTCCCAGCCCTCTGGATATCACCCAAGCCCCTCACCCAGTGGTCCAGGCCCTTCACTATGTGACCCCTGTGAGCCTCCCTCACCTCCCTGGGCCTCAGCCACACCAAACACCCCTCGGTCCCTCAAACCCAGGTCCCCCATGCCTCTGTGCCTAGCATGTCCGCTTCTCCCGACATGGGATGCCCTTCTTCTCAATCCCTGCATCTCACTCCCTCTTCTGGATCCTGGAAGGCCATGTTCATCCCTCACCTCAACTGCCCTGTAGCTGCCCGCCTCCTGCTCTAAGCCACACATTCCCTGAGGACAGGGACCATGCCAGCTGGCTTCTGCAGTCCCTGAGCCAGGTGTGACGGGACAAAAGCTGTCCCACAGAGGGGGGCAGCTCTGAGGCAGACAGTCCTAGGACCATGCTTTCTGTGTGGCCCTGTGTGAGCCACTCCTCTGAGCCCATGTCCGCAGGTGTTTGCAGATGTGAAACAGAGTCAACCGTAATCATCCTCCCACAGAGGCTGTGGAGAGCATTGTGCAAACTGTAAAGTGCTGTACGAAAGGAAGTGGTTACTGAGCTAGGCAGACCTCAGAGTCCCACAGACTCGCTGCATCCCTAGGCAAGTTGTGTCACCTCCCTGAGCCTCTCTGCACCTCAATTCCCTTATCTTTATCATGAGGACACCATGCCCACACCCACAGAATGGTTGGGAAGTGTCATTCAGACAACGCATATAAAGTACCTGCCATGAACAGAAAACTCACTCAACAAACAGTAGCTCTTACAGTGAGTATCACGGTCCAAAGGGGAAGCTCCTTGGGTGGGCTCAGCCACCCAGGTGCTGCAGGATTTTGTCTTGAGTACTACCAGTTACTTAAAAACCTATCTGCTCAGCTAAGTTGTCTATATCTCTACATTCTATACCTTCCTTCACGTGCCCAGTGCAGAGCCTGGTGCTCAATCAGGAGGCACAGTAAGAGGCTGTCCTGGAGGCGGGGTCCCCACTCCTGGCTGCCTGCCAGAATCACGTGGGCTGGGTATTACACTCGCAGGTCCCCGGGCCTGGCCTCAGACCTCCCCATCAGCTCTCTAGGGGCGAGGCTGGGGACTCTGCATCTTTACAAACCACCAAGGTGATTCTGAGAATCACACCAACATCACGCTCTGCTGGACTCAAGGGTCCTTGGGGAGGGGGTCCCCTCTCTCTGGCCCACCATCTCCGCTGACTTCCAGGGCTCCCTGCTTCTCCAAGGACCACTGCAGTGACTTTTCTGAAAGAGGCCTCCAGGGCTTCCCACTGCCCAGGGACAGAGTCCATACACCTCCACCTGACAGCCCAAAACCCCCCACCCCTCACGGTTCTTCTCCTGAGCCTGTGAATTGCTCAGTATCCCCAACAACCATGGTGACTCATACATGGATTCAGCCTTCAGGTCTGGGCTCAGACATCGCCCTTCTCCAGGAAGCCTTCCTTCTGTGTCCCCTGATCTGCACCCCCAGCTTCCACCCCCCAGTTCCCTTGGCTCCCCCACCACAGTTTGATCACACCGTGTTGTAACTGTTAGGGTGTGCCTCTCTCTCCAGACTGTGGTTTCCTCAAGGGACCATGCTTTCCTCATCTCAGTGCTCCTGGCAACTGACTTGGGGATCCTGGGCACAGTCAGTACATAGCAAATGTCAGCTGAGTGAATGAATAAGTGAATGAACAAATGCATGGGTTCTCATTTAATCTCTGTGACCTTGAGCTACCTAGGCCTCAATTTCCCCCTTTCTAAAATGGGGGAGGGGAGTCTTAGAGCAGGGGCATTCAGGCTGACTGGGAGGTGTCTTGGAGCTGAGAGGGAGGTGGGAAGCTGACTCCTTCTGTGGTTTCATGCAGAGCTCCATCCGCTTTCATAAGTATTATGAGTTATGGGAGAGTAAAGAAAGGATCTCAGTGCTTAAAAACAAAGCTTTCAAGCCACTGGACTGGGTGATTTCAGTCCTAATGCTGCAAACCACCAAAGACCTGGATTCCAGGAAAGGGGTCTTGCCAGGTGACCATGGTCCCTTGCTGACCTGCTATCCCTTGGCCCCGTCAGGTTGGAACATTCACTCCAGACAGACAGGAATAAAAAGGAGGAAGTAGAAGGGCCCAGTGGGATGGTGGGAAGCTCAATGGTGTGTGATATGAGCCCTCTCTGGAACCGCAAGTTTGAGCAAAGTAACTAAATTCACAAATCTGAAAAAGAGAAGGCCGGCCATTGGTGCAGGCACTCCAAGGCCTTTGGCGTGCCCGTGCACACAGAACACACTGGTACCTGCTACTATAACTGCCTCAGGGACACAGCGGGGCCTGAGTACACTTGGCAGAGAGGGTCTGCCAGAAAGAGGCATGGTGCCTGCTCAGCAACAAGGAATGCTGCCGGAAACCCATCCCCAGCAGGATGGCTCTGACCTGCCAGACCCAACCTGGCTCCATTTACCTTCTCACCCCGGTTGGAGAGCGGCCCATCCATATCGGCTTTGAGGTGGACGGGGGGCGCGGTGTAAGGCAGCCGGCAGTGCACCTGCCCACACTGTACCTGACCTGTGGACGAGAGGATGCCTTGGAGCCCATAGCCAGCCTCCATGCAGGATCCCACCTGCCCTGTGCTCGGCAGTCTGGAGCCCTGGGACCAGTTTCACCTCTGCTACTTACCAGTTGGTTAGCCCTGGCCAAAATCTCAGCAGGGTTG
The DNA here is from genome assembly GCA_004027375.1 of Macroglossus sobrinus. Lineage (NCBI taxonomy): Eukaryota > Metazoa > Chordata > Mammalia > Chiroptera > Pteropodidae > Macroglossus > Macroglossus sobrinus. The sequence continues at coordinate 55,211 of PVKZ01003115.1, forward strand.
GTTGCAATGCTCTATGTGAAAGTCTATATAGTCTATAAAGTACTATATGCTAACTGTCCAGCTCACTGATAAACACTCATAAATGAATATGTATTGAACACCCTCTACATGCAAAGCTGTACTGCATCTATTAGGATCCTCCCTCCATGCCTTGGCTTTACCTTCATACTTCCGAGAGGATTTTGCACTCAGATATCACCTTTTTCATGATGCTCTCCCTGACCACCCTATTTACAATTACAACCCCATACCAACACTCGCCTCCACCCTTCCCTGTCTTCCTTCCCAGCATTATTTTACCTCCTCGGCACTTACTATCATCTGACTTACTGTTCATTTTCCTTGTTTATTTAATATTATCTATCTTTGCCACCTAGAATGCAATCTCCAATGAGGGCAGGAATTTTTTGTCTGTTTTCTAGACCCTAAGTCTTTGTGGATTTCCAGTACCTGAAACAAGCCTGGCATCTAGTAGGTACTCTTTAAATGTTTGTTGAATGAATATCTGTGCCCTAATCTGACATCTACAACTACGGGGAAGTCCATCCTTATGTAGGACCCAAATCTTTCATGTTTTTGCCTCTTTACCCCTACAGTAGGGAAGAAGTCCACGGCCTCTCTCTTCAACAGCTTTGGTAAAAGGAAACAGCCCTCTACAGAGACTTATAATTGATATGTAACTTGGGACTAATCACTATGCCTTTCTGAGCCACAGTTCCCTCTCTGTAGAATAAAGCAGTTGTGTATGATTGGGGGTTCTTAACCAGGGGTCTAGGAGTCTAAGAACAGCTTGAGACAACGTGGAAAACTATGTGTCTGTGTATTTTTCTGGGGTCCAGTTCCAAAGCTTTTAATCATATTCTAAGCTCCAAGGCTTTAGGAAACTCAGGATCCTGTGGATTTAGTTAACTGAAAAGCAAAAACTGCTGAGGAGACCTTCAGTCACGCAGCAAGAGGCAGCAGGTCCAAATATCCTTGACACTTCCTGTCCCAAGCTGGGTTCTACCTCAAAGTGAAGAGGAAAGGGCACTTCAGCCCCTTCTCCAGAAGTCAAAGACAGATCTAGCCTTGGTCAACAAAGTATGTAGGCAGAGTCCTGGTGTGACTCTGAAAGCCACAGCCCTGCTCCCAAGGGGATCACTTAGATTCATTGCCAATGTCACAGCAAGTGCTAGCTGGTAGCCCAGACTCTTGGTACCTACAGAGTCCCTAGAGGACTTTGCACCTTTACAGATGAACCAGATTTTCCGCAGGCTCTGTGCAGCCTGAACATAAGACATTGTTTAGAAAAGAAAGGAAGAAAAAGTCCCTCCTACTGAACAGATGGTTCAGAAATGGAACAGGACAAAGGGATGCAGTTTCCAACTGGCAGCCTGGTGGGGTAGGCAGAACTCTGCACTCCCGACTCTGCCAACCAGAACCATTACCACCACCACAAGAGCAGCTATTACTTATCCAGTACTTACTGAATATAGCTTAAAACTATAAGTCAATGATCTCATTTTATGCTCACAACACTGCTTTGACATAAGTATCTTTATTATCCTTGTTTTTACAGATAAGGAAACTAGAATTCAGAGAAACTGAAAAGCTTGCTCAATGTCACATAGCTAGAAGTGGCAGGAATGGAATTTTAAGTCTGATAGTTTGACATCAAAGCCCACAGTCAATCGTTAAGGAACGCTGCCTCCAACTAAGTTACTGGGACCCTTGGTTTCTTCATCAGTATAATGGGATAGTGATCTCTGATGTTTAGAAACAAGGTTAGGGTCTGGCACATGGCAGGGGCTAAGTAAAGAGTAGTGTCTCTCTGACCTTCCTTCTCTCTTACTTGAAACCAGAGAAGGTTTCTGGTCATTCTCAGCTTTGAGGAAACAATAAATGGAAAATCAATCCAAGGGAAAGAAAATTTGTAATAAGCACTTGATCAACAGCAGATTCACTAGATGTGCATCCTCAGAAATGCACAAGGCTGCTCCTCCTCTCCTCCAGGTTCCTGCTCAAAGGTCACTCCACCATGACCAACCCCCATTTCCTTTCACAGAGCTCATTCTCCACTGACATGCCTGCCCCCCTACACCTGGCATTAGTTTACTATCTCTCCACCTACCTCCCTCTCTGGATTGTGAGCCCCAGGGGTAAAAAAAGGTTTGGTCCATTGTGTTCTAAGTTGTTGTATCCCAGTGCTTAGGACACAGGAGGCACTCAAAAAACATTTACTGAATAAGTGAGTGGTTTCTCACAACCCTGTGAGGTAGGCATCATTAACGTCTTAGTGTACAGAGAAGTAAACTGAAGTTCAAGGTTAGGTGATTTGCCCATGGCCCCACAGCCCTGGGTATTCCCACCACACCGACCTTCTTCTGAGACCCCAAATACACCCAGTGCCATCATGCTCCCAGTGACAGGCTGAAGGTTCCTCTACCGTCCTGCACACCTGTTTCTCCATTCCTTGTGTCTCATTAATCCTACCCATGCTTCCAGTCTCAGCTTGCTGAGAGTCAGCATCTGGACACTCCCATTAAGCATCTTCCCTACACAAATCATCGCAAGTAAGACCACACGTTCGTCTCTCTGGTTATCGCTCGGTGTTGTCTCTCCCACCAGAAAGCAGGCTCCACCAGAGCGGGGACTTTACTCATCTTGTTTTCTCCCTAATCCGGGCCCTGGTACGCAGTGGGTGCTTGGAAAACACTTTTTGAATGACTGGAAGGCTTGCTCCTACTGAGGCAGAACCAGGGAATTTAATGCCTCATCCCAACCCCTAGGCCCGAGTGACTGTGGAGTCCACATGAGTGGAGGCTCAGTAAGGCCTCCCACACCTCTGCCGCCCACGCGCTGTCCTCCGTGCCCCACTCGGCCTGGGGTCACGGTCACTTACTCTCAATGTAGCCGTGCAGGGTGACCATGCGTGCGCGCTCGGGGCTGCTGAAGGGGGAGTAGTGGATGTCGTCCGTTAGGGCAGAAGGGAGGCGGGACGGAGGCGCCCCGGAGGGCGGCACAGGATGCTGCGGTGTGTGCTTTTTATGACGCGCCCGGCAGTTTTGAAACCACACCTGGAACGACAGTCTCAGCAGTCTCAGCCTCGCGGGAAAGGGTCGCACGCGCCGCCGGGAGATACCAGGCGGGTCTGCCTCGTCGCCTCCAGAGTAAAGCGGCCACGTGCGCCCGGGACAGTGGCTCCGTAGCACCGCTCTGCGCTCGAGGGAATGCCCCCAGGCCCCGCCCCAGACCCGAAGGCCCACCCTCCTCCGGCCCCACCTGGATGACCCTCCGGCTGAGGCCTGTCATGTCCGCAAGTTTCTGCAGGGTCTGCGCGTCGGGGTTGTTGTCCTGTGCGAACTGCGCCTGCATAACCTGCGGGGCGCGGGGGTGCGGTGAGGCACCAGCGCGCAGATGGCTCCAGGGCCCTGGCCCAATCAGAGGCTCCGGCCTGCAGGCCCCGCCCCAGACAGCTGCAGCCCCGCCTCGCCACCCGCGGGTCCGGGAGGGGCGGAGCCAGGAGGACCTCTCAGCCCCGCCCACACGGACGCCCCGCCCACACTTGGCCGCTCTCGGCCTGCCCGGGTACCTGCAACTGCTCCGCGGTGAAGGATGTCCGCGCGCGCTTGGCCGGCTTGGGCTGACTGTCCTGCTCCGAGGGCACTGCCCCCTCCAGCGTGAGGCCGTTCCCTGAGGGCGACAGAAGTGGCTGATCACGCGTCCCCATCTCTTCTAGTGGCAGCCTGGAAAGGACGGGGGATGGGGGGAGCTGGTCCCTGGAAGGGTCAGGAGCGGAATTGGCTGGGAGTGGGGATCCCAGGGTTCTAGTCCCTGACGTCAGTCTTTGGAGAAGGGGCTTTCATTTCTGAGCGTCGCCTTAGTACCAGACGCTTCTCTTTTGGTGTGGCCTTTATATCTCACAGCCCTGAGGACGGATGACACTATCCTCTCTTTAAAGTGGCAAAACTGAGGCTCAGAGAGAGGCCCCTGCTCCGGATCTTTCACCAGTATTCTGACAGCTGGCTGACTCGAGACCCCAAACTGGGCTCCCTCCTAGCTAATCTGGGGAAACCAAGGGTTTGTAGAGATAGGAAGCAAACAGGTTACAGAACTGTGATCCTAATTTTGTAATAACTTATGAAAGCAAAGGGTTAGATGGATATAATTTGTTTAAACAGATGGAAGAAAAAGGTTGGAAGGTGTTAGCAGTGGTTCCTCCAAGGAGTGCGATTATGAAGACTGTAATTTCAATATTTCTATAATTTCAGAGGTTTTTACAACAATCATGTCACCTTACTTTTCTAAGGTTCAATTTTGTCCATGGGGATATATGTTAGCTATTTTCTTTCCACTTATATTACTTTTACAATCACACTAAATATATCCCCGTTTTATTTTCAATACCTCATTTTTCTGAATACAAAGGTAATACATATTCCTTATCAAAAACTCAAAAAGTTCAGATAAGCACAAAGAAAAAAATTTAAATCACTAGCAATTCCACCACTGTTCACAATTTATTGTATTTTTTAAAGTAGTAAAAACACTATGTTAAGGTAAAACAAACAAACAAACATACAGACATAGAAAAAAATCTGGGAAGATACACACTAAAACATGAGGGGTGGTGGCATTTGGAGTGATCTTTATTTTCTTCTTTTTGCTGAACCATCTTTTCTAAATTTTGTGTGATGTGTGTGTGTGTGTGTGTGTGTGTGTGTGTGTGTGTGTGAGTTTAAAAAGTAAAACAGTAGCCCAAATTGAGGACTGCTCAGTAAAGGAGTTCCAAGTCACTAAGCCTTCAAACTCCCCTTCATGGTAGAAGTCTGGGGTGGGGCTTAGATGGGAGAGCAAGAGTATAATTGACAAGGCTATGAATAGGGGTGATCCCAGTTGGTCCAGGTGTAGATGAAGCCTGAGATTACTGATGGGCCATGTTGTGGGGATTCCATGCCAGCTCTACTGCTGACTTGCCCACTACCACTGCAGGTAACTTCGTAGCACCCTAGCTTCCCTTCCTCCCTACCTAAGCCCACTTAGCCTAATCCTGGTAGGAGAAAGTGATGGCCCTGGTAGGAGAAAGTGGTATGGTCATGGCCAGGAATACTCTGTGGATCCCTAACTAGTCTCCAGCCTAGAAAGGGAGATGGGACAGACACTTTGTGGTATTAATGTCTCCTAGGAGAGCAGGTGAGACAAGGATTGGTGTGCCCCTTATTTCAATGAGAAAGTGAAACTCACAGAAGCAACCATATCCTAGCAGTATCCCCTGCTTGATGAGATCTGATTCAAGGACCCTGGAACTTGGGAATGGGATGGATGTTGGTTAAGAGCTGGGGCTTTGGAGTCAGGCAGACTTACTAGTATGTAACTTTTGGCAAGTCACATGCTGCAGGTAACCTCTGCGACTGTTTCCTCACCTATAAAATGGGGATTAACAGCTACTTCCTAGGGTCATTGTAAGGATCACATAAAATAATCCATGTTACAGTTAAGTGAGCAGCTTTCACAGACCCAGACAGGGAAATTATGGAAAGGGTCTCTGCCCACAGCCCAGCCTCTGCTCACCCTTTCCAACTCCCAATCCACCTGTAACTCAGCCCCCACAATCCCTGGAAGACCTGGACCCTATCCCTGAACCTATGTGTCTTAGGGAATCACAGTATCTGAGCCAAAAGAGATTTAGGGATCTTCCTAGTCCACCATCCACCTTGCACAGGTGAGGAGACTGAAGTTCAGAGAGGAAAGGAAACTTTCTATGTCAGCACAGCATGCCAGAAGCAAAACCGGAATTCCAGTTTCCAGACTCAAAGGCCTTTCTCCTTACACCCCAGAATGAACCACTACCCTTAAACTTCTAGCTTGGAGCTGCTAGTTGGGAGAACAGACAGCTGGAGGGAAAGAAGAGTCCTCTGACCAGCCAGAGCTGTCTAAAGGTAGAGTAGGCTGCCCCACTGTGAGAATCATCTCTAGGGTTCACTGAGCCTCTCCTGGCTTTACAACACATCCAGTTCATCTATCTTTGAGAAGGTGTCCTACCATTAGCCCCATTTTACAGAAAAGGAAATACAGTTGCAGGGAAAGGCAGTGACTTCCAATTCCCAAGAAAACAGTGGAGCCAGAAGCCCGGGCTCCGTGCGCAGCCTCCAGGTGATAAAGCCAGCACCTGTCTCTAGAGGAGAGAGAGCAGTTCCTGGGGTGCTGGTGTGGGGTAGGTAGGGCTGGGGGCAGAGGTGCAGCGGGTGCTGGGTGGGCGAGCTGGGTACCGTTCTCCGCGGCCCTCTTGAGGTTCTCGATCATGGTGTCGTAGTGGATGCGGCACAGCACCTTCTCCTCGACCAAGCCAAACTCCTCGCCCGTGGACAGCTGGCGCTTGCAGGAGAAACAGGCGAAGCAGGCCAGATGATAGGCGTTGCCGCGTGCCCGCCGCACCCAGTCGCTGGCGTAGATCTGTCGGCCACACCGTGCGCACTTGGTCCCAAATCGGCTGCGGGACACCAGGGCAGGGAAGGGGATGGCGAGGCTCAGAGAGGCCACCCCTCCTCCCTCCCAATCCTCGTGGGGGCACGCAGGCACCCAGGCTGCTGGCCTCAGGGTTTTCACTCACTCATGAATTTCCCTCTGCCTGGATCCACCCCACACCCACCTCCCTGTAGACAAGTCCCACCCAGAAAGTGAGCTGGGGGGTGGTTTTTATTTTCTTCTTGGTGCTTTTCTGAGTTTCCCAAATTTTCTACAATGGTCACTTACATTTGTATATAACATTAATCTGCTCATTCGAATATATCGAAAGTATCAGGTAATATATAATAATAGTGATAATAATAGGCAAATCTTTGAGCACTTCCCATGTGCCCAGGAAGATCCTAAGTGTTTTATGTTGATTACCCCAATTAATCTTCATTTTGCAGATGAAGAAAATGGGGACCAGAGAGTCAAGTAACTTACAAAAGTTCACACAGTTTGCAAGGATAAGAATCTGAGATGAATAAACTGTTCCCCAGCAGTAGAAAAGTTCAGAGTTTCTTGGAAGCATAGACAAATATTCACTTATTGGCTTGATGACCCTGAACAAACTGTTTAACCACCTCAGTTCTCATTTTCCTTGCCCTGAGCTGAACTAGATGACAACAGCAATGACCACTACTATTTGTTAGTGCTTTACAGTCTATTAAGTAACCAGCCCGACTCTGGAGCGCTGTGACATTCCAATAGTAAATGTTAAAAAGACAAAAATGCCCAGATCAAATGCCCTCTTCCCCCTTAAGCCTTCTTTTATTTTTCCTCTTTCTCTTTTAACCTCCCACTTTGTAATGTAGCTATTTGGATATGGCTGCCTCCACCACCAGACTGAGAGCCTTCCAGGAAGCATAGAGTCTGATTCCCCTGTCCCAGAAGTCAGCCGAAGGCCTGACCCCTGAGCCCCAGGGAGGGTTTGTTCTTTAAGTGGATATGACTCTGTTCCACCGCTCCGGGCCTCAGTTTCCTCTGGTGCACGCTCTATTTCAGGGAATGGTGCCAAGAGTCATCCAGCCTCTCAAGCTTAGACACCTAAATCATACGTTCCTCCCTCTCCTCGACCCCACATTCGACCAAGCACAAGGTGTTGTTGGTCCCTTTCCGAAGTATCTCTGGGACCCATCTCCTCCTCTTCACTGCCACTGCCCTCCTCCTAGACCAGCTCCTGACATGCACCCCTCTCTGCCAGTCTCAACCCTGGTTTCCCTGTTCCCATCCTCCACAGAGCGGCCACAGTGGAGTTTCCAGCATGCACACAGAATCTTGTCCTGCCCTGCTTAAAATCTGGTCCAAGATCCTGGAATTCACAAACCCCAGCAGACCACATCCTCTGGGGCTCATCTCCTCCTCCTTCACTTTCCTCAAGATCCTCCACCCCACACGCAGGCTTGAGTCCCAGTCAGCCATACTGGAAGGTCAGTCCCGGGTCTTTATGGTCCCCACTCTGAAGCACTTTCCCACCTCCAGCCTCCGCACTGGTTGGTGCCTTTTCCCACCACCCTGGCCCTCCTGGAAGAGTGACACAGGTCTTGAGACCACCCCTTCCGCACTGATCACTACGATTTGCAGATGTCTGGTTTCTTGGCTCTCCCTTCCACCCACCCCTGGCATTCCTGGGAGAGGACCAAGAAGATTTGCCTCTGGGACTACAGGGCCGGCACATTTCCACCCCGAGGAGCCTGTGAGTTTGTAACCAGTCCAGCAAATGCTCACACTGGTCACAGCCTCGCCTGCCTTGGCAAATGCAAGCAACTGTCAAATGAATAAACAAACGGTCTTGGATTGAACTGAGTGCGGGAGGACGGAGGCCTCCGCCAAACCCGCGTCCCCTACGAAACCGAAACGCAACTGATCCCGACCAGGAGAGGTTCGCTCAAATCGCGCTGCGTGCCTTTGTCGCGTCAAATGACCCCTAAACAGAGGCGGTTCCCAATCTAGAAACTTCGGCTTCCCCTGAGGAGAGCCCAGCACAAGCCTGTGAACCCCGTTCCCAATCCCTCTCGGAAAGAGGGAGGGGAAACCGCTCTGCCCACCACAGTTCTACTCCCGACCCCAGATTATGCTGCGGGTCCGGTGGTAATGTGCGGACTGGAAGCCGTTTCTGGCCTCCCAGAGGAGGGAGCGGCCAGCCCAGTGCTGAGCCCTTGCTGCGTTCCGGGGTCCTGGGAAGCACCGCCTTCATTGCACCTCCTCTGCTTCGCCGCAGCCACGTGACGTGGGGACTCTGGCACCCACTTTGCACACGTGCAATCGGAGGTTCGGAGCGGGCAAGTGACTTGCCCAAGACCACAAAGAGAGAGGGGCGGGGCTGAGATCCGCCTGGAGGTGCAGAAAGGACCTAGAGCCTGCAGAGGCAGCTGGACATGAGGAGATGAGACGAGCTGGGTCGCGGGCGTGTGAACGGGACAAGGGCTCTGTCTGGTCTGACCACGTCGCGTGCCCACTCCCGGCCGCCGGTCCTGGACACTCTGGCGCGCTCGTCCTGGGGCCCAGCGGGTTGGAGAGTGTGTTCCCAGGGATCGGGGAGCGCCGCGGCAGGGAGGGTCCGGCCGGCCTCCAGAGGCCAGGCCAGAGAGAGGCTGCGTGTCCCCGCTGGAGTCTCTGCGCTGCGGCCGCGGCGCCGCGCCGCGCCGGAGAGCACCACGCCGGGCATTCTTCGCGCTGGGCTGTGCGGGATTCCTCGTCTTCCGCCAGACACGCGTCCCGGACACCCCTTACCTTCCCGCACCCCTTATCTTCCGGTTCCACGAGTCCGCCACGCCCGAGCGCATTCTGCGCCTACATTGGCTGCTCACAGTGTCCCCCATCCTCTTGATCCTAAGCAGGCGTCGCGAATGATGTCTTAGTAACTTTCTCAAACAACACCCCCTGTGTCACCCTAAATGCCGGGGGGCTGTCCCCGAACCCTAGGATCTCGCCGCGCTCGCCGTAGCTCGGCCCAGTCAACGAAATCTTCCTCGCGCTGGATCCTTGGGTTGGGGGCGAGGGGGTCATTACGCGGTTTAAGATGCGTTGCGGGCCGCTCTGGAATCGTGTTCCCCACCCAGGGGCAGGGGTCCGTGGCACAAACAAGGGGCACGAGGAGGCTTACGGATCGAGGCTCTGACAAACCGACAGACTCCTTCCCAGGCGGGCTGCGAGGCCCGAGCCGCCGGATTCCGGAAGCAGCGAAATGGGCGGCGGAGACAACGAAACTTCAAGAAAGGGGTGTTCGGGAGCTGTGAAGGGAGCGCCAAAGGGATTAGGGGGCGCGGCTACCGCCCTCCCCCCCCCTCCACCCCAGCCTTGTGCGCTCCCCTCCCAGGGTCCAGGAGCGCTCCTGTGGGGGTAAAGGCGCAAAGGACTAAGGCGCTTTGGGGATGGAGAGGTGTCCGACAGATGCTGCGCATCCTAACGACAGCTAAAGGAGTACAGTGGGGTTCACGCACCTCCTTGCCCTCCTCTCTCCTCCGAATAGGGAGCAGTTATAGCTGAGCACTCGTGATTGTGCGGAGGAGCTGTGCGCCCTTGGCAAAGTCAGGCTCACTCTTCCGACCTACTTTCCCTGGATAGCGAGGAGGCAGGCGCTCAATAATGAATTGTTGGAAGCATGAGCCTCAACGAAGGAGCCCATCGGAGTTTCACTAAGACCCCACTTCCCATTATGAAGCTACCCCTTTTTCTGCATGAGGAAACCGAAGCTCGGAATGAGAAGGGTCGGAATGAGAAAGCTCCGTATATGAAACTGCTGAGCCAGGGCGCTGAGTCAAACCAGAGGTCACTCATTTTACCTTCAGGACGCTCCCTTGGATGGCCTTAGATTCTAAGAGGCCAGACAAGAGGGATTGGAGGTGGAGCCCTGCCTATCCTTTCCGCTCCTTTTCTTTTAAGCAAACTCTTGGGAGAAGCAGCCGGAAAAAAACAGAACCAGCAATTAAGAGGTTAAAACACCCCGCGCGTCGGAGGTCCCGGCCGGAGGCCCCTCCCCCGAACTCCTCTCTCAGCTCCCCCAACATCTGTCCCCCAACAGCTGGCGGCCACTGGGCTGCTCTCTGCCGCGGTGGGGGGCCGCTTCCCAGCTCCGAGCCTCCCCGGGGACCCTAGCTCTGGGGGAGGGGGTGGAGTTCTCCCGCCGGAGCCGGGGTCGAAGCTTGGGCTCTAGGCTGAAGGCCCAAGAAGGTTGGGGGCTTGCCCTAAGTCACGTGGTCCAAGCTGGGGACAAGAACTTGAGGCAGCAGCCCCTGGGCCCAGCCCAAGGCACTCTCTGAAGTTCACCCCATAAACACCAGGAGAAGTACTTAACCCTTTACTCCCCACTCCCATGGTCAGGATACAAGGCCAGGAACCACAGTGACCTTGAACCTGGCAAAGGTAATACAGTCAGGGCCTCTGAGGAGGTCACTCCTGCCTCAGTGCTCTCTCAGAGCCCACCCAGGGACAGTCACACATCAGAGCACACAGCCTTCTGTGAAGCCAACCAAACTGGGCAGGGAACCTTAAGGCCAAGTGAGGGATCTTTGTCATTCTACAGGCCCCACCTAGTAGAGAGGGGCTGCTGACATATCTCACCTATAGAAGAAGTCTACTGAATGTTTAGACTTAAAGATGGTGGAGTCAGGTAGCTAGCCATGGGGTTTACCTAGGCTTTGCCGCTTATTAACTATGTGACCTCATCTCTTAGGGCTTTAGTTTTCCCTCTTATAATGTGGGGGTTATGAGAATATCATAATCACAGGGTGTACCTGAGGATTCAATGGGATGAAGCATGTAAAGGGTTAACACGGTTTCTGGCTTAGGAATGAGCTCCAAACATTCTGATGCTCAGTGTCCTCTCCCCTGCCCAGCACCTCTTCCACTCTCCCTGTGCGACCCTGGGCTCTTCCCTTGTCACTCTCCCAGGACATCAGTCTCCCCAACAATGCAATGGGCATGATGCTTCAGAAGGCTGAGAGAGCCAGAAGGGCACTGAAGATCAGTCCACACCCCACTTAGGGGGCAGCAGCTACAGGTCAGTGGATGAGAGGAAGCTGTCTGGGCTTGTGGTTGCTGAGGGCAGCGGAGATACGAATGCCCTAAAAAGGAACACTATTTTTTTCCCCAGGACTTTTCTTTATTTCTTGGAAGAAAATGGAAAGAAAAATCGTCTTAACAACAATAACAACAACAAAAAGTAAAGAAATTAAAGAGCAATATCATCTTTCCCTGGTGGTAATTTTTTTCTGTTAGGACTCAAGAAGTGAAGGGAAGTGGGGATCTGGTTGAACCTACAAAGGCTGCTGAGGTCCCTGTTTGGAAGGAAAGTTGGAGAAACTGAGGCAGAGAGGTCCAGCAACCTGTGTGCCAAGGGCAAAACAGCCAGTGGGAAAACAATCCCTCCCAATAATGCAAATGAGCCAGAGGCAGATTTGGACCTCAGGGCTCCCTGGTGAACTTGGAGTGCTTTTCTAACTTATAACTTCTGGCTCGGCCACGGATGACTGAAAGAGGGTCTGCAGGATGATGTCAAGGAGGAGCAAGGATGGAATCCAGAAGAAACCCTTCACTGAGGGATAAGACCCTACTGTCCCTTCCACAGGGTCTTAGCCACTTCCTCCCTCCCTCCCTCCCTCCTTCCTGTTGAGAGGTCTTGGCTTCTCTTAGGCTGAGAGCTCCAGTCCATATCCCACCAGCCTCTTGACCTTGAGCTTCAGGAAACAGAGGGCTAGAGAATCTCAGGGTATGGCCCCTCCCTGAGCCCCAGCTCTTGAGAGGGGCACTGTGCCTTCCAAGCCACCATTCACGCTCTCTCCAGGAAGCCCTCCCTTACAACAGGCACCCGGAGTTCAGACTGCTGCTCAGAGCAGACAATAGTCCCTGCCTGGCACTCTGCCGGATTTTCCTTTCCCTTTTTGTGGGTTTTATTATTTTTGTTACAGGTGGGGCTGCCAGGGATGGGTTATGCCTGCAGGGAGACCTGGCTGGGGGAGAAATGATCAAAAAAGCCACAATTCTTCCTTCCTCCAGGGGAATGTGAGCTTTTATTCCCTCCATTTTCTTAACCAAAAATCTGTTTTAGTTTTGCTTTGGAGGCTCTTGTCACTGGAAAAGGATTAGCGCTCAGAACCTGCAGCCCAGAAATGGCCCATCCCCATCTCTCCAGGCAGACCCTGCTCCTCAAACTGCCTGAGGCAATGCCATCAGGGGATGGTACCCAGCATCCACCCTGCCATGGTGACAAAGATGATCACTGAGTATCTGCCTTTTGGGGAGTCTCTACTAAGCTTTCCTCCCTTTACTCACTCCTTGGCAGCTCAGAGAGACAACCCTGGAAGTAGGACACTGGGGAACAGAGAGATGAAGTGATTTGCCCAAGGTCACGCAGCAATCTGGTGTTTGCCTGACAGAGCTGCACATCCATCCTCTACCTCACTGCAGTGGGAAGAGGGACTGGGAGTCAGTGAATGCACTAGACAGTAGGGTCGGGATCTGAGTTCTGACTGATCCTTATAGATACAGTAAGCACAGCAACCAAGAAGGTTCAGTCCAGCCTAGGCATGAGCTGGGGCTAGAGAAGCAGCAAAGAAATATGGCTCATAGGGCTGCCAGGTCTGTAGTCACCAGGAGAGCCAAGAGAGGGGTCCAGCTCTGCCTTACTCTATAGAAGAAGGCTGAGATATCAACCTGCTGGTTTCCCCAGGCAGGACATGAAGTCCTGTTCCCAGCTTGCCCATGAGCCCAAGGAGTTCCCAAAAGGTAGCTGGCTTCTTTTTTTTTTTACCAACTGGAGTCAGGCCTAGAGCAAGGAGGTGGTTAGATGGGGGCTCTAACCTTCATTTCCTGTCCTGGACAGCCAATAGTCAGATGGAACAGTGTGGTTACAAACCACACAATGATAACCCTGCTCTGACATATACACACACACACACAGCAGACCACACCCACAAATCCACATTCACGTCACATTTTTGAGCCCTCAGTGTGTGAGTTAAGGCCTGAAGCAGGACTGCCCCCCTCAGAAGAGCAGGGGGTAGGGAGAGGAAGGACAGAATTTCAGAATCCTCACCCTTTCACCTCCGGATTCCTGTCCAGATGTAATCTTGTCCTGACCTCCTTGCCCGCGAGCACACACACACACACACACACACACACACACACAGTCCCAACATTCACACATAGACACACTCCACTCTCATACATGAACTAAAAGACAAATGCTTGCCATAAAGGGACACACACACTGTGCACACACCCCTGACCCTGCTCAGTGACACATTCCCTCAGTGCCACCGCACAGATCTACACAACACAGGCACACATACACTCCTTGCACACTGAGTCTTAAGCCGCTTGGTATAGCTCCCTTCCATGCTCACCCTTTCACACCCATTCACAAAAGAAGGGCCCACTTCTTGAACCATGCTTCCCATGATTTTCCCCACAGTACCCAGGCCCAAAATGCTGCAAACTTTCCCCCTAGATTCAAGGTCCTCTCTTTCCAAGTCTCAGAAGACTCAATGCAAGGGGAGGCAGGTCCAGCATTGCCTTCCACCACCTTCCTTGACTCTCAGGGGATCTTTCTGGGGATGGGGGTCTTTCCAAGAGGACGGAAGCCATGGCCTCCACAGAGGCAAGGTTGGGAAGGATGTCTGTGGTTGGGGAGTAGGTTATGGGGGAGTAGCATTCTCTACTTCTGAGAAAGCCCTTGGGAATAGGCAACCCTCCCAGGAACCAATTCCACTTCACTCTCTGCCAACTCCGTAGGCCCAGCGGCCCCCCTGTCAGGCTTGGTTCAAGCTTCCCGAGGTGATCAGGCAGGCGACCTCTGTGCCCCTGACCTCACAGTGACCTCGACCCCATGACCGGGTCGGGCCCAAGCCATGCGCAGTGTTTAGGAGCTAGGCTCCAGCGAGCGGCGGAGACACGTCGGTGCGGCGGAAGGATGAGCCCCACTGCGGCCAGCAGCCGTCAGGACGCGGCACTGCGGTGCGGAGAGCAAAGCCCGGGGTGATCCCGCTAACTAAGGGATCTGGCTGCGGCACGGGACTCTCTCCCTTCCCATCCCGGCGGCCCACAGTCAGAGCCTACGCCCGGAAGAGGCTGAAGCCGGGTCCGGAAGGACAATAGAGGTGGGACCCAGACAGAACCCCAGACTCGAAATGAGACATCAGAGCGACGCCGGAGTCGGAGTCGATGCGCAGCCGAAGACCGAGGTTGCGTTTTAGGACGAGGTGCTTGATGTGGGATCGGATCTGAGACCGATGCAAAGGCTGGTGCTTGGGGCCCGAGCAGTGTCTAACCCCGAGCGGAACCGGGGTCAGAGCCGGGGTTAAGTCTGGAGCTCAGCTCAGGGTCCGGCCCCGGAGAGACGCTGGCACGGCTGGAGTCGGAGCAGGGTTAGAACCCAGAGCTGGAGCGCACTGGAGATGCAGCCGTGAGGCTGACGGCTGGGATCCGAGCCGGGTTGGGGCCAGAGCCCGGGACATCAGGGCTCGACCGAGGCACTGGAGGTCGGAACTGGAGCCTGAGACTCAGGCAGAACCCGAGACGGAGCCAGAGTCGCGCCCGAAACCGAGGGGGCCGCAGGAACCGGAGGCGGATCTCGGGCCCGGGCTCGTGCCGGCACCGGGCGCATAGCCTGGAGCTCCTGGTTCGTGGCGCTGAGAGCCGGCGTGCGGGGCCCTCGCCACGCACCCGGAGTACACTCAAGACGCGGGAGTCCGGAGCCAGACACCACGCGCGTCGCAAAGCCGGTCTCCACGCGCGCGCCAGGGGCCTGCCTGCGGCGACACTGCTGGCCCAGCGGCCGCAGCCTACCTGAAGTAGTCCATCTTGCAGAAGATTTCCTTGTTCTTGATGTAGCAGCTGTTCTGCTGCCTCAGCGACGTGCGACACACGGAGCACTCGAGGCACCGCACGTGCCAGATGAGGTTATTGACCTGGGGACGGATGGGGTGGAGGCGGCTCAGTGAGGGCCTCTTTTCACGTCGGGCCCCAGCCTCCCCGGCTCCATCTGCAGTTAGAGACGCTGGAGCTCTGGCGGTGCCTGTGACTCCCCCACTTTTCTTCTGTAACAGTGAGGCTCGGGGAGGTAGAAATAAACCCTTCCCATTTTTCAGACGGGACCCCGGGGGCGCAGAGAGACGCTAAGGCTGGCGCAAAGCCGCGCAGGCAGGCAGAGGCTGAACCAGGATTCGGAATTAAGTGGACCGGGATGGTGTTGCTTCCCTGCAGCCCAGGGCCCACATCCCGCCAGCACACACGCAGCATCCCGCCCCCGTCTCACCTTGAGCAGATACCGGTCCAGAATCTCAAGGCCGCAGCTGGAGCAGATGTTCTTGCCGGCGGACGGCACGGAGGAGGCAGCAGAGGGCGGTGAGCAGACAGACGGCGTGCTGGGCGTACAGGGGGAGGCCCGACCCTCGTCCTTGTCCAGGGCGCCTGCCAGGGCCTCAGCGTCCGACTGAGCCTGCAGCGGTGGGGGAGAGAGGGAGAGCCGAGCGCTGAGGTGAGCGCTGATCCCCGCGCCCAGCGTTGCGGCGGCCTCAGAAACAAACCTGGGGCCCCAGCGCACCAAGTGACAACGAAATCCTCCCGAGACGCCGCGCCATGCGCTAGGGGACAGGAATGGAACAGACTATCGAAGCGGAGCGGACGGCCCCAACTTTTAACATGCGCGTCCTGGGTGCCAGGAGCGGTCAAAACCCACATCCTCGGCCGGAAAACCAAGGCTCAGAGAGGGGCGGCGCCCTCCGCGAGTCGCCCGGCAAGGACAGCGCGGTTCGGGGCCGGAAAATCGGGCCGGATCCTCAGGGCCGGACCTCGTCCGAAGGCAGGGCCGAATGCACTCACCATGGCGGGCGGCGCGGTTCCTTCAAGGCAGCGGGTGGTCGCTTTGCAGCCGGACCCTGGCTGGGCCATCACCTGGGGGAGGGGGGAGGGAACGCAGGCGGCGGCGGCTGCAAAACTGGCTCTGCGCAGCCTGAGCCCAGCGCCTCCCCGCGCCAGTTATATAAACCGGCGCGGAACAATGAGTCCTAACTTTGTAGTGGGCATTTAAAGCCCTTCCCCACAAAAGCGGTGTCTCTCTAATGAAGCAATTTGAATTTGGATTGGATTTGTTCCCTCTCTCTCCCCCTCTCCCTGCACTTAACCCGTGGCTCTTGAAGTAATCGCTTAGTTCCCTTGCAATCCAAGCCTCTGAGGGGGGAAAAAAAACACGCGCACACACACAAACTACCTGCAATTAGAAATTGTCGTGAATGCCCAAGATAAGAGGTAGCCAGAGTGTCAATTCCAACTGTCAATCAGTGAGATCCATCAGGCCGCCCAAAGAATTGCAAATTTGATTTTTTAATGGTAGTAATTAAAAATCGAATTTTTTCTCCCTCCACCCAACCCCCCCCCCCTCCGCTTCCTCGCTCCCTTCTCCTCCTCGCTACACAAAATGCAAAAAGGAGAAAAGAGAGAAAGAAAGAAAAGAAAAAGGAGATGGTGGAGGCGGGGAGTGAGTGTTCGAGGGAAATAAAAAGCGGAGCGCGGGGAGCATCAGCCCACAAGCCCCGCACGCGCGGCGAAATTGACGCGGCGATATTGACACGGATTCCGGCGCCTTTCGAGGGCGGCCAGGAGGGAAACCCGGAGCAAAAACCCGGGGCGATATGCGGGGAGGGAGGGGGGGAGGGTGCCGATACAGGACCAAAAAAGAGGAAACAGAGGAGTCCAAGCGGAGGAAGAGGCACCCTCCAGGCCCTCGGCGCGCCCGGGGTCGGCCCCGCGCCGGGAGCCCTCCGCGCTGCGTCCGCCCGACACGCGGCGCATCGGCGCTATCAGCGCCTATTCAGACGGACAATGCCCGCCTCGCCTCCTCTTGATTCGCCTGTGTCTTTGCTAAATCGCTTTTTGAGAAATTCCTCCAACATTTGCATAATGTGTTCCCGCTTTCCGCGACAGCACCCCCCCCCCTAGTACTCGCGCGCGCTCACACACACACACACACACACACACACTCACATACACGTACTCACAGGCGCACCCCCGCACCCCCGCACCCCTCCTCCCCCAGGCCGCCCGCGCCACCCGGCCCGGCCCGGCTGGGTTTCGGCCGCGGCCGGACCCTGGCCCGGGTCGCTCAACCACTTGCTGGCTCGCTCACCTGGTCGGCAGCGGGGCCGCCCTCGGCCGGCAGCCGGCAGCCCTCGGGCAGTGCCGGGGCGGCGTTCTCATGCTTCCAATACATGGGCCGGAGAGCCGCGGGCTCGGCGGGCGCGCAGCGCAGGGAGCCGCTCCGAGGGGGGCCACGGCCGCAGTGGCAGCAGAGGCTGAAGCAGGAGCTGGAGGAGAGCGGAGGCGCCGGCCCCGCCGCCCCGGGCCCGGCCCCAGCCCCCGCCCCCGGCCCGCGCGCAGCCCCGGCCTCCCTGGCTGCCGCCGCTGCTGCCTCGGAAGAAGGTCCCGACAAACTTGGAAAGGCCCCCGCCCCCTCCTTCTCCTCCTCCCCCTCCTGGCAGTCCTCCCCCTCCTCCTCCTCTCCCTCCTCCTCCCCCTCCAGCTGCGGCGGCGGCCGCCCCGCCGCTGGAGCCCCGCTCGGTTCAAGATGAGTCATGCGTGACCAATCCCCTCCCCGCCAAGGAAGAGCGAGACACACACAGCGAGGCAGCGACCCAGAGACACACACACACAGTCATATAGACACACAGAAACTCAGAGCTGCTGACAGAAAGACTGAGACACGCTGACATACAAAGGCACAGGCAGGCACACATCCACGCAGCCCTCACCCCCCTGCCTTTCCCTCAAGGGGCACCCACAGGCCTCCGGCACAGCCCCACTCACAGATACAAGATGGACCCACGGGCACACACCATCAGCGGAGATGGGTTCCCATAAAGTCACACATGATGCTGTGTTGATGCAATCCCACATCTGGTACATTTGTATACACGCTCAGGCAAATGATGGCCCGTTCGTGTCATTGCAGGAGCGCAGATATCCACACATAGCCTCACACACCTGCACAGAGACCTCTGCCTCATAACAACCAGCGCGGGGACCCGCTCCTACCCAATGAATGGGATTGGGCTGGGTAGGGGGAGAGGGTTCCTGGCTGGGGTTAGGGGGAGAATGTTCCCCTGAATTCTTCTGGGAGGGATTGCCTGGGACTCTCTTCTTCCCTTTGGGATGTGATGAGCCATCCAGTACTGAACGAGGTGGGAAAGGCAGAGAGGCCCAGACAGTTAGATAGGAGACACAGAGACACGGAACTCTCAGACTCAAAGACAGAGCCTCACACACACTAACACCCTGCAACATACACACACGAGTGGCCACTCGAAACCTCAGCCCCCTTCTCCACAAACAAACCAAGCCTTGAGAGACATGTATAAAATATACATCCTCTTCTAAAAACAAATAGGCACACACAGATCCAGTCCCATAGATACCACAACGCTCCACCTCTGTGCCATCACACATACCATTACTCCCCTAATTGCCCTCATTTACAAATGTAAACACCCCACACAAGTGTTCTTACACTTGTACACACATCCATACTTGAGAGCACAGACTCTCACAGTGCTCTAAAGCCATGCAAAACCTCCTGTCACCTACTCAGAAGCTCACAGATGTGCACACACATCCCTACAGATGGCAAAACAACCATTTATAGGCAGAAACAGCATGCCATTATCTACAGACACAGGAGTCCCCATTGTCACAGCCTCAGTCATGTACACACATAGGCACATCCTAGCAGACACAGGTAGACATGGGTGTCTGCACACCAGCATCCCTGAAAGATACACATATCTGTTCTCTTACAGACACCAAGATACACAGAAACAGCCCCAGCCCCAGCCCCAGCCTCAGCCCCAGCCTCAGCCAATGGCATCTCCCACTCTTTGCATTTCAGTCATTTATGGCTCTGAGACACAGAAATTCAGAGCGAAGTTTCTCTCCAAACCCTAATCTTTTATACTGAGCACAATTGCAATGTGGAAGCTTATGAAGTGTGTGCATTTTCACATCCATGTGCACACACATGCACACGCCCCCTCAAATATCCACATGACCACAGACAAACAACCTCTTTCCCTTCAAATGTCTCTTTTGCACATAATAAACTCAGCGAGTCTTCCTGAGTCCTTTAATCCATGACAGGCTTAGCGTCTTACAATCACGACTTCATTTTCTTTTCATTCACAATAATCTTATGAGGTGGTATCTTGTACCGTACCCATTTTACTGCTGAAGAAATTGAGGTTAAGAGAGATCACGTGAGATGTCCAAAATGGTGCTACATGGCTAATTAGCAGAGCCAAGAACTCAAAACCAGATTCATCTAACATCAGAGCTTATATTCTTGAATTCTAGGCAACATATATGACCATGTATACTCTCTGTATATACACACAGGTGCATACACACATTTTTCTTTTCATTTGTCAAAAAACCTAGGTATAACTTCTGGCCTCACCTCTTATGGGCCAAGCTTGTTTTCTCATCTGCAAAATAGGAATAATCATAGGACAACCTTTATCTCCTTCTTCTCCTCCCCTTCTGGGTGGCTGGGGGAAGTGGGAGGTCATTGGACATATTCAGTGCTGCACATCTGCCAGACATTTGAGTGCAGAAGAATTCCAGAAACGGAGAAGCCCATGAGGATGGTACTAGTTTTGCTAGACTACTCAGGCAGGGGATGTGGAAGAGGCTTGAGCTGAAACTAGAGGGCAGATGAACTTTGGATGGAGTCAGGGGAGGAAAGGAAGTATTCCAGGTAAAGAGATGACTGCAAAGTTTCAGAGGCTAGACAAAAGCTGTGGCACTCCTATGAGAAGGACTGTGAAGCATGCACCCTCTGAATGATGATAATAATAACATAGCTACCATTTACTGAGCGTTTATGTGCCAAGCACTGTTTTACCCGCGTTATCCTCCCAGCAACTTTGCAAGGAGGTTATATTACTATACTTATTTTATAGTTGAAGACACGAGCTTCTAGGAGCCTCATTTCAAGCTCTAGCATTCAGTCTCCAGAACCCAAACTCTTACCTGCTGTGCAATTCTGCTCCTCAGTTTTGATTAGGGGCTCAGAAAATCAAAACTGGAATAAGAGGCATTAAACTCCAGTGGTGAAGCACGAAGACGCTAAAGCCAGACTGCCGTGGTGCCCATCTTGGCACTGCTCTTATGATGGACAGTTTATTCAGCCATTCTTCAATCTCAGCTTCCTCAATTTGTAAAGTGCAGATAACAGAGTTCACTTCTTATGCTTGTGCAAATTAAGCAAATGATCCATGTAAAAGGGCTCAGAACCATCCCTGGTATGCTGAAAGCGGCCGATAAATATTAGCCATCATTACGAGGTGGACTGGCTGCATTATTCCGTTATTATTCCACTAGGTGCCACTTCAGATATTTTATGGAGGAAGGCAGGACATAAATCAACCAAATAATCAAATATTTTCCTGAATAACTTACCCAAGGAAGCTGCAAGACCATTATTCCAACCCAGGGCTTGCCTAACTTCAAAGAGGACAGAAATGAAATTACTTTGGAAGAGAAATCTCTCTTCCAACAACCCAGTCCAGAAGGAAAGAGAATCCAGACAGAAGTGACCTTGGCAAAATCAGGACTTGCAAATTTAGTCCACCTCATCAGGATACTTGATTTCTTCCCAGAGTAGACTGGGCAAGTCACTTACCTTCCCTGAGCCTCAGTTTCCTTACTTGCAAAATGGAGATAACAACAGTTACATCTCAAGGTTGTGGTGACAATTAACCATATATTAAAAACTAGTATTTAAAAAGTGTTGCCTCTATTCCTGGCACTGTATAAGCACCTTACATGTGTAATGTCATAAGTCGTCTACATATGCAATGTCATCAGCATCCTGCACGTACAATGTCATCCAGTTCTCAGCTCAACCCCTCTCTTGGTCACTACCCAGGATGCGGTCATCTCATCCTCGGAGGTGAATTTTGTCATCTTCCTCCACCTGAGTCTAGAGCCAAAGTTTGGGTTTGGAAAGAGGCTTCATTAGTAACAGGATAATTCTGTGGGAGCGCCCCCCAGCAGTGGTCTTGCCCCCGCCAGGGAGTAATTCGAGGAAGGTAATGTGAGCTGGGGGAGGCTGGAAACCCAGCTTTACATTTATTTACTCTGACAGCTAAATTGGTGAGCAAGGGGGGCTTTCAGATGAAAGCCATTTCAGAGTAAATACTAAATACAACATTTAAACATTAGGATTGTGACAAATGGGAAGGGGACAGTGGGAAGACACACAGGCAGCATACCCCTCTTCGCTAGGGACTCTGTCCTCACTCTGTCACCTTCCTGGGCATTTCCTGTTTGACTAGAGGAAAGAGCGTGGAATGGGGTTATAACTGCATGACCCTAGGCAAGAAATTTACCTCTGCTAGTGTGTGTTGTTTGAATCAGATGATTGGGGAAGTGATGGAGAGAGCTCTAGTCTTGGAGTCAGAGAAATCTGAGGTCAAACCCTAGCTCAGTCACTTCCTGGCTGAGTGAACTTGGAAAAGTCACTTATTAGAACTCGAGTCTCCTAAACTTTGGGGATAATAACAGCATCAGAGGGGTAAATAAGATAACCAGTGTGAAAGGGCTTTTTAGACTTCCAAGTGTATTGCAAATGTGAGCAGCTCTAGTCACCCAAAATCCTCTACCAGTTCTGATGTCCACTGTGTCAATTCATGTCAGCGGATATTTATGAAGCACTTACTCCATGCCAGGCTTCGGGCTAGGCAGAGGAAACACAGAGTAAACCATCCTGGTCCCTGCCCATGAGGAGCTCAGTGGGCTGGGAGGAAAGTGTGACAGGTGCTACATGATGGGGAGCACAAGTGCTAGAGAAGCAAGGAGGAGGGGGGGGCATTTAACCTGGCTGATGGTAGGTATCAGGAAAGGCAGCCTGGAGGAGGTGAACTTCCAGTGAGATCTTAGGGGATGAGTAAGTGTGAGGAAGGCCAGACCTGAGGGGAGTTGGATAGGAACAAAGAGTGGGTGCCCAGTGAGTGGTTTGCTGGGGGCAATGTCAGGCAATGAGGCTGGGAAGGTAGGTGGGAGCCAGATCTTGGAAGGCTGAACTTTGAGTTGAGGAGTCTGGAGTCATCTTGAAAGCCCTGAGTCTATGAGTCAACAGCTCTGCAGAAAGCAGCATCCTGTTTCTGAAGATGCAGTGTGGCACGGTGGTGGTTAGGGCTTCTGGGTTTGGAGGTAGGTAACCCGAGTTGATGCCTGACTCTATAACACACTGCTTGTGTAATAAGGCGAGTGACCAGTTCTATGAGCTTTAGTTTACTCGGCTATAAAACAAGCATTAACTGAGAACCCACTCACAAGTGCTGTGATGATTCCAAGAGACCGGCATGTGTCTCTGAGTTGAGCTTGGCACTGACCTGGTGAGTGCTGTCATCTAGTGCCATTGTCATCTGTAAGAAGAGGGTGTAATGGGGGCACTAGCTAAGTGAGGAGTCCTCAAGGGGCTAGATGTCATCTTTTCAGAGAACTCTGCCCTGACCACACTATTTGAAGTAAATCCCTCTTATGAATCTTTTATTTACATTTATAACTACATGTAACCTACAACACTTATCCAGTGTTCTAAATAATCTTTACGTATTAAAGTTATATAGAATATAGAATCAAACATTATATATAATTCTAGTATGCATAATATATTATGTATAACATATATGCAATGTATGATTCTATGTAACATCATCCATAATGTTAATATATAAAGTTGATTATTCAGGAGATGGAATGTGGGGAGTCAGGGAGCAGAAAATATCAAAGATAACTCAAGGTTTCTAATTTATTTACTTATTTTTTTCTTCATTACATTGTTCCCAAAGATGTGGAATCAGGAGCAATTAGGAGGGAGGGGACAAAAGGGGATAATGAGCTCAGTTTTGATTCACTGGAGCAGGGGAATATTCAGGTGGCGGTGCCCAGGAGTGAACTGGATATACAGGTCTGTAGCTTGAAAGAGAGGCTGAAGCTGGAGACAGGAATCGGAGACAGCAGTGCAGGGATGGCTGGTGAAGCCATGGGACACCATCCAGGACTAACTTCACATACATGAGAGTTGACTTGTCTGCTTCCTGATTTTAGGGGGAAGCAACTTGTCCCTGAGACTCATCTTATTTTCAGTGAAAATATATATTTTTTAAATTATAAAGCATACATATAGTGATAAGTGCTAAAACAGAATTTAAGAAGCAGAAAGGTGATTAACTACAGTGGGGGAAATGAGGATGGGTGGGAAGATGTCTGTTAGACACATGGGGTAGAGGTGTGCAAAAGGGATTTTCCAGGTAGATGGAACATCTTGTACAAGGACATAGGGAGCTGGAGATTGCATCCATTTGGGGTGGACAAGAAATTTTGTCTGGTTAGGGGAGAAAGTATTTTGGGGCAGACTGTAGAATGCCTCGTCCATCTGGCTTATTCTATGGCTATAGGTATTCGAAAGGGTCTAACTCCTCTTCCGATTAGCTCACTTCACTGGGCTTTGTTCTTCCAACATTTTCCTTAAATCCTTTGCCTGGCTTGTGTTTAAACATCCTACAGCACTCAGCTCAGGTATTGCTTCTCCAGAGAAATCATCTATTCCTTCACCTGTTTCCAGCTTGGTTAGGTGCCCATCTTGTGCGTTCCTGCAGCTCCCGAATCTTCCCTTTATCCTGGCATATGATGGTGTGCAGGGACCGTGCCTTAGTATCTTACACCCTCCATGCTGGTACATGGCAGATGCTCATTATAAGTTTGAGAAATTAACAACTTTCCTTTTAACGAGGTCTCCCACCAGAAAGCTTCTCAAAGGGGAGAGGCCTGTTTTCAAAAGAGGAAAACTTAATTTGTTTTATTTTTTAAGACTAAAATTTTAAATTCGACTTCTGGTTTAGAAGGTTACAGGGCATATCAAAAATAAAATGGCATTCGCTATAATCAGTACCTCTAGCCAAGTAAGATTAGATGCAGAGGAAGGAAGATACAGCACGACATCCTGGGATAAATTCTGATAGATCTGGTTTTTTTCACCTGGGATTTAAGTCTCTCCCCAGAGACCACCAAGCAGCACCTGCCTGAGAATGAAAGCAACCCAGAGGAAAACGCAATCAAGAGAGATTCTTGACCATATCATTTGAACACCTGGACTTTTCAGTTACAGGAGCCGATACATTTCTTTCCAAGAGCTAGTTGGAGTAGGGTAGGGTTTTTGTCACTTGAATGAAGCTGGGGCTAGAATTCAGAGCCATACCTGATGCCAAAGCTCTTTGGGCCTTAGTTTGTACTTGTGTAGTTCCCCCCCCCCCGCCCCCAACTCCAGTACAGTGATGCTTCTAGGCTTGGAGAGCTAGATCTCTATCTTGAAAGACATATAATGTGTCAGAGACGTGATAAGAAACTGATAATACTCACTACACACCATTCCATCACCAGTGTTTCTTTTATTCTCTGTGGTTAACACTGGAATTTTTTGACACCAGAGATTTAGAAAGACATTTCTACTAATGAAATACAGTTTAGAGCAGGGCTCAGCAAATTTTCTGTAAAGGGCCAGATTGTAAAAATGGCTTTGTGACCCATACAGTCTTTGCTGCACTCAACTGTTATTGTAGGTGGAAAACAGCCATAGACAATATGTAAATGAACAGACACAGCTATGTTCCAATAATTTATTTATGGTCACTGAAATTCGAAATTCATGTCGTTTTCACGTGCCACAAAAGAATATTCTTCCTTTGACTTTTCCTTCAATCATTTAAATATGTAAAAACCATTCTTAGCTTTGTGGGCTGTACAAAGAGTGGGCACCGGTCTTGGCTGTTGCCAGTGTCCACTAGATTAGGTGTTTGCAGGCCTGGTTCTACCTAATTCTTTCCCATTAGCTATGTGATCCTGACCAAGTCACTTTGTTTCTCTAGGTTTTTTTTTTTTTTTTCCATCTGAATAATGAGGGGGCTTTATGGGCCCCTCCAGGCCCTTCAACTCTCAAGTCCCACAATTCTGATTTTTCACCAACAAGTAAGAGCAGCTATTGAATAATACCTGGTATTGTTTGAAATGTTGGGGATATAGCAGTGAATAAAAGTTCTTAACATGGATCTTACATTCTAATGGAAAAAAAAAAAGGAATTTATAATGTTGGGTAGTTTAGAAAAATGAAAAAGGGGAAAAGGACTGGGACGTGACAGGGCTGTGATTTAAGGGAGGTCAAGTGGCCTCTTGATCATTGATATTTGAAGAGACACGACCAAATGAAGGAGTGGGCTCTGTAGAATAGCCAATGTAAAGGCCATGTGATAGGAACGCCCTCGTATTCAAGGACTAG
Organism: Macroglossus sobrinus; assembly: GCA_004027375.1. Taxonomy (NCBI): domain Eukaryota; kingdom Metazoa; phylum Chordata; class Mammalia; order Chiroptera; family Pteropodidae; genus Macroglossus; species Macroglossus sobrinus. The sequence continues at coordinate 81,024 of PVKZ01003115.1, forward strand.
CAAGGCCAGTGTGGCTGGAGCACAGTGCACCGGGGGGATAACAGGAGACTCTAAGGTCAGACAGGCAGCCAGGGCTGAGTCATTCAGGGCTTTGTAGGTCTTCGGATTTTATTCTAGGTGTGACGGAAAGCTGTTGAGAAGGGAATGATGTGCTCAGATTTTAAAACGTTTGCTTTGGCGAACGCGTGGAAGATTGACTCTGCGGTGGCACTAGTGGAAGGCAGGGGGATAATTACGAAGGTACAGCAGTAGTCCAAGCAAGAGATGATGATGGCTTGCACAAGAATGGTAATGTTGGGGGTGGTTGGATTCTAGATGTATTCTGAAGGTAGCGTTGACAGGATTTGTTGAAGGACTATACAGGAGAGAAAAAAAGAGAAATTAAGGATAAAAATGATAGGATCAAATCAGATTTTAAGAAAATCATTACATATAGGAAATAGTTCACATTTAACTTATAAGGCAAGAATGCATCTATCCTTTTATATAGTACTAAAAATAAGATCTATTTGATAACTCAAATGTTAACTGTGCATATCTTAATAAACAAGGGGCAGGGCTCCAGAGTAAAAACAAACAAACAAAAAAAACTTTTGCTGTTGATTTTTGACATGCTTTGGAAGATCTTTCCTCATGCAATCCTCTTCCCCAAAACTGAGATGCCAATTACAGAAAATCAACCGGTTAGGGTTACATTTTGCATTTGATAAAATAGGAACTGAGATTAAGAAGACAGTTCATACCTGTCCTGAATATTTCCTTCAATTCTTTACTCTTGTATAAATCGAAATTACAAGTGACATAATCTTAGCAAAACAGCAAGCCAACAAATAATTTTAAAGTACAGATAACTTCGTAAGTTAACACTTATATTTTATAATCCTTTCATCATATTTATGACATAAACATTTATTCTTTTGAAACCTCTACTTTGAAAGAGGGACTGAACACAACATGAAGCTTTCAGGGACTTGCATTAACAACTTCTTTTCAAATAGTCAGACTGCAGAAAGGATAGCTAGTCTCATTTCTCTCCTCTGATGACAGAAGTAGGCAGGCATAAAGGTGGGGAGAACTGCCTGTGAGGTCGCCTCTAGCCAGAGCCTTTGGTAGAGAAGGCGCTTAGAAACAGAACTCCTCCCCTCACCCCCGCACTGGCCTCGGTCCTGAAGGGAAACAGGCCACCAGAGAGCTGCAGTCTTTATTCCAGAAAATGGATGAGAGAAGACACAACCACGCGGACACTGTCTTACATTTATTCACACAGAGTAATAAGAATTGGTACAAATAATAAACATTGCTTTAAATACAAATAAATAGTTCTGGTTTCTAAAGGAAACAGCTCTAGATAATTCAAAGTTAAGTATTTTCTAAGTTCCTATTAAAAATAGAAGACTATTTTGCATTAAGTAAGTCCTACTCCACTACAACCCTTTGAGGACTTAAGGATAAAATGGTGAATTCTATACTCTAAGAAGTCACCAGAAAAATGGGAGATGCTGCTCCCACCTCCCTGAACTATCCCCCCCAAAGGAAGGAGAGTTACTCGCATCATAGACAGAGCTAATAAATGCAGAAAGTATTTAATATCTAAAGATATCTAAAAAGATTTACCTTGGGAAAGATGATATGAATTTCTCTGAACCGGTTCTGTGATTTCTGAAACCTCGTTATGCTGAGGTTTTGGTTCAAGCGTCCTAAATTTACTTATGTTCATAGGAAGACTTAAGTTCTTACAATGAAAGCTTTCTCTTGCTAGGAATGATAATGGTAAAAAGTCTGTAATCACTAAGAATGGCACCTAGGGTATAAAAAATTATTTACCTGGTAAAGCAGCAATGGCCCTGCCCAATGAAACAGTCCATCAAACCTGGCACCAAAATGACCAAAACTGCTGAGAGAAACACACTCCCAAATAAATATGATTTATTTTCCTATTATTGTAAGTCATGCAGACTTTCAAGCCTTTAAAAACCACATAAAACATGAGGTCATTACAATCTTGGTGCCAGGGTAGTGCCTGCTCCACTGACTGTGTCCACTGCATGTCCCCACCTCACCCCGCACAAGACAATTCAATTTCTTCTATTCAGATCCCTAAACAATGATTAATAAATACGTTTGATAGAGATCAATATAGAAATGTTTAAGTTTTCAAAGAAAGTTTGCATTTCTATTTAGATTGACCATGATACAATTTCAAATAGAACACTCTCATGCTATAAAAACAATCTCATGCAATAAGTGCAATTTCAAAAGTTCCACGTTATTAACAACATTTGGTATTATTGAAGGCAGGATTATTTAGATTTTTAAAAAGTGATCACTGTAGAATAAAAGTTGGATTTCCAAATAGAACTTCTGTTGTGGTATAAAATGCTAAATTTGATTCTATAGTTTTGTCGATGCAAACAATTTTAAGACATACACCATGTTTTCCTACTTGAGATTTTAAAATAATAAGCATAATTCTTAAACAGACAACCGCAACATTTGCTCAACAAACCAGTTCCCTTTTGCCAAAAACTTTTTCTTTTTTAGTTGAGTTGGAGGGATTGCCATAGTAAATTTTGGAACAACAGTTCTGAACATGATTCAAAATCTCTCACTTCTCTCCCTGTCTCTTTTATGTTGCAGACACTGGAGCCCAGAAAAATGCTCTATTTTTTTTTTTAAGATAGAAGATAATAAATTTAGTTTCCTGATTTAAATAATAACATATTTCCCGTTTGCCTTTCTCTCTGGCACACTATATAATGTTTCAGAAGTTACAAATCTAAACAAACCAGCCAACTAGAGCATCCCAGTGTTCAAATCACAATTGGATACAATCCTATTTATTCTGGATGATGCTCAATTCCACACATACTTCAGAGTAGAAACATCCATAGGAACATCCAAAAATGTCATGTTACCAAACTCTAACATCTGATTGTGCGCTGTTGGATAGTACCAGTCACATCGAAAAAGTACAAAGGCAAAGGATTTCAGGTGTGATCAATTTTGCTTTTGCTGCTACAGTGATTCATAGCCATCATCTTCGAGATTTCCAAGCCGTTCTAGAATAAGGAGTAGTCCTTTTTTTATCTGGTGGTTTAAAGTAGGAATAGACAGGTGCTGCTGGATACTCAGCATCTGGATTTTCTGCCATCATTTTTAGCTTTGCTTCAATGGCCTTTATTTTTGCAGTGACACTGGAAAAAAGATAGTAGAGAATCAGAGAGGGCCTGGGTGCATTTGGAAAATACTAGTGTATTTCATGTTCCTTGTACCTCTTACGTATATCAGAGAAGCAAGCAGATACTCAAATATGAACATTCAATCATTTCATATAAAATATACACAAAAAATAATGCTCTCATTTTAAGAAACAGATCAGTCACAAAAATGTTACAAAAAGACAATACTGTATGAGTCTACTTAATTGAGATTCTTAGTCAAAATCATAGACAGAAGGTAGAATGGTGGTTGACAGGGACTAGAGGGAAGGTGGGAATAAGGAGTTATTGTTTAATGGGCATAGTTTCAGTTTCACAAAATGAAAAGAATTATGGAGATGGATGCTAGTGATGGTTGCACAACATTATGAATGTATTTAATATCACTGAACTGTACACCTAGAAACTGGAAAAAATAATTTATGTAGGATTGAAAGCAACAATTTTAAGATAGGTTATATTCTTATTCTGCAGATGAATGTTAATCTTCCCAATGTTCTATAGCCAGTATGTGGTACAGATGAAATCTGAAAACAACCTGACTCCAAAGCCCATGCTAGTAAATATTTAACTGTACCATCTTTTGAATCACTGAATGATAATGAAATGCATCCTGGAAATCATGTAAAGTTGCTTTTTCCTGACAACTGTGTGTTTATAAAGGCTATCATTTACAAAGTACTTAAAATGAACCAGGCACTGTGCCCAGCATTTGCATTGAATTGTTTCAAACCCTTGCACCAAAACTGCCAGAGTCATCATCCACTTTTTATAAAGAAACAAATGCAGAAGGGTAGTCATTTGCTCAGGTTCACACAGTTAACGCATTGCAGAGCCAGGATTCAAGCCCAATATGTTTATCTCCAAAGCCCTTGCTCTTCCCTCCCCATCAGAGTGGGAGCTGAGCAGCCCAATATTAGGGAGAAGGGGTGAGGAGGCACTGGAAACGTTGTACAGAATTCCATGCGATCAAGGTCTATCCCTGCACCAGGATGCAAAGCACTCTGGCCAGGTATTTTCTGGCTCATGGCTCCCTTTATTTTCCATTCTTGATGCTGTCAATGGTCTACTGCCAGAGTGAGATACTTGGAAGGGAATATATACAAGGTCATCCTCAAAAGGTATACATCTGCCACATATACCATAATTTTAAATGAGCACTGTAATTAAGAAACTAAGTTACAATAAAAAAGAACACTGAGGTATTACTAAGATGCACTCAACACCTCTTTCATTAATGGAACAGCCAGCCATTCATCCCGTGTGAGTCACAGGGAAAACACCTTCTCTAACTGGACATACATGTTATCAGAAAGATGTGAGCTGAGGTTCTCTAGATTAAAAAATAAATGGAAAACACTGTGTTATCTAGAAAAAAGTACAAACACTGAAAATAAGAAACTAAAGACACCTTCACTGTAACACAAGGACCACTAAGCATAAATGCATTAATCCTTTCCCAATAGGAATTAAGATTTATGAAAACTTCCACAGACACCAATCTGTGATCAAGGAGGTTCAATATCAAGGGGAAAATAGCATAGTGGATATAAACTCCTACTGAATCTAGAGACATCATTATAATTTTTTAAAAAAATTTCTGGGAGAACAAAACAATAAAGCAGCACGAACTTAAGAAATATCAATGATATTAAACTTAAATTAGTAACTAAAATATTAATTCTATTTTACCAATTTCACTCCTCCTGACATTTCAGAATCACTTTCCCCCATAATTTAATGAGATGCTTGTAAATCTGTTTGTTTGGTATGGATAATACACAAGAAAGGATTTTTGTTTGTTTTCTGTCTGGCCCTCCATCCAAACTGGCACTACGTTCCTGCCTTTATGACTGAGTGTTGCTTTCAAATCCTTATAAATCACTGATGCTTCACATATCTTCCCCGCCTCCCTTGGAACAGGCTTTAGAACTGTATTCCTGCATTTACAGCTTGGAGTTTCTCTGAAGTAGTAACTAAAAGACTAGATTTTAAAGTCTAGTAGAACTGGCTTTGAGTGTGGACTCTGCTATTTGCAACCTGTGTGATCTTGGCCAAGATATTTTACCTTCTAAACTTTAGTTTCCTTGTATGTAAGATGGGCATAACGGTACTTTAACAAGAACTTTTATAATAATAATTAAATGACATGTGGCAGGTAAGGTATTTAGCTCAGTGCCTGCTTCACAGTAAGGTCTAGAAATCCTGGCTATTGTTATTGTTAAAATTTCTCTAGGCTATCGTGCAAAAAACAAAAAACAAAACCCCAACCAAACACACATCTCCTATCCAAACTCTACTTCTGCTCAACCTTCCACTTAACCTCCCCTTTTTCTACTCACCTTTAGTTCCTTCTGCTTTGAATTAACTCCAAAGAAGTAACTGACAATTTGCACATACTAGTACCAAAACTGTTATAGTTGCTAAAATGGTACACAGAATTAAAGTGCTGCAAACTAAAATTCTGAATAAAGGAACTCATGGTTGCTGGAGGAATTACTGTATAATGATAAATACCAGAGAGACTTAAGGCCTCATTAAAATGCTTGTTTTTAAGGTAAAGACTATGTCTGATTTATCTTTGTATTCCCGGTGCCAAGCACAACAGCTAGTACATGGTAGGCAGACCCAGCCTTGTGTGAATGAATCTATAAGTGGTTAGTATGTGTTCTTGGGGGTCTGGGAGGAGAGGAAGTGTATACATTCTTGAGGTTAACTGAACACCTCTCTTAACATGTCAAAAATTAGTTGATTCTACTCTAAATTAAGGGTCCAAAGATTTACTAGAGTATGAACGAAGGCTGGGAATGAAGAAATGGCTCAAGCTCCTGAATAACTGTTGTGTCTTTCTACAGTACACCATCTTACCTTAGGTTTGACTGAGTGGGCTCAGTGCTAGAGGACGGTTCAAGACTGATTGGAAGGATCTTATCATTCTTGTTATGATCATATCTCTGAAAGAAAGAAAAAGGGAGATTGCTTCATCTGGGCAAAAACCAGCTCTTTATTGTAGAGTGTGGGTTTGTGAATTCCAACCTCATCAGTGTATTGTCAGTGTATTTCTAGACAATTTTAGGACTGCTTTACATTTATAATTAATGTAAAACTCCATATTGTTTTGGCTTAAAAGCTATACATTTAGAAAAAGAAGTTTAGGAGAAACCTCCCAACTAGCTATTGATCCTCCTTATTTGGTAGAGAAAGAATTTCAACTTTCAAAGTCACAGATGGCACAGATACACAGCAGAACTACCCTCTTACCTTCTCATTTTAACTGTCACTTCTTACCACATTTATTTTTCTTCATCTAAAACACTTTAAAATATTGCTAGATTTTTTGCAAAGTACCAAGCATAATAGTCAACTCTTAACAGGCCTGAGTGGAGAAGAAAAGCAGTAACAGCTTTCAGCCACTGACATAGAAAACATTTTCCAGTAAAAGAGCAGTTAAATTTGATGTCAGATAATTATATACTTCCTGTAAAAAGTGAATATAATATTAAAGAGCAATCAGGACCCTCTGGTCAAAAAGATTTGTAGGAGAAGAGAACTGAGAGGCACAGAGAGTCTCAAATGAAAGACAGGAATGACGAATAATTTTTCTTGCGTGTCTTTTCAATGAGATGCAGAATGAGAAAATGACAGCCAGTTTGGCAAATGAGACTTGATTTTCTTTTGAGCAAAAAAGCATTTGGTAATTCTCCTTGTTGTTTCCATTTTTAAGGCAACGTGTCCTAGAAATTGAGAAGATTCTATGACTACCTGAAATACTCATAAGGATTCAAAGCATCTAAACTCAGTTTTTTAGCATGGACAGGGAGCCCAAATGTTTAATTTCTGACTCTTTACTGGGAAGCCTGTTAGGTAGAGAGTCTCTGATCAAAAACGCATGCTCATATAGCTAAAGAATGAAGCTCCCATTATAATTGTCACAAATCTTTTCGTAGGCAGGTTTGCCAAGACTCCACTGCAGAAGGAAGAGAATCAACTCTTGGGATTCCTCCAGTCCATCTACTTCACCACCCCTGTACCAGCTATGACAAAGAGCCGTTCACTTTTTTTTTTTAATGGTCACTGCTTTTCCAGTGCATTTTCTCTTGGGACACATAACACAGTGTGCTACTTCTCAGGCCTTGAAGACAATACAGACACTGCAAAGTCCCCAAAATAACTCAAAATCACTGGTATAATGAGATGCCAGTGCGTTAAGCACTCATGCAAACTACCCATTTCCCAAGCATTCAGAATAAACATATTCAAATTCTTCACAGAATGGAGAGGCTGGGAAGAGTCTAATAATGCCTAAAGCAACTAATTTTTAAAATAAATACATTTTTTCCTCCACAGAACCACCCCACCAAAAAAATGATAGAGGTCTGAGTATACACATCAGCCACATGGAAAAATCAATCAAAAACAGAATCTGTGGGTATGTGGAGAGAAACAATAAAGAAACTTAATCCCTCCTGAGATGTTTCTCAAAAGAAAAATCTGGCAACACACATGGTAAATACGAACAGGAGACCAAAGTATGGCTGTTCCAGATGTGAAGAGACTGGGATGCAAATGGGTTAAGTGGACAACTGTCTCTTAAAGGACTCATTTAGGATGAGCTGATACTGTCTTCTTAGCATATCAGACTTACCTTTACTTGAGCATGTGCCCACCGCACTACCAGCTTCTTAGACAGAGCCAGCTTGCCATTGAGACACTGGATGGCCTGTTCTGCTTCCTGTCCAGGAAAGGGACTACAGTTAGTCAAAAGATTTACAATAAAATAAAGGCAGAATAATAAAAAGGGTATGATTTTCTTTAGTCAGCAAAACAAAAATTCAACTTCTGGCTGTCATTTAAGGGCAGTGTAGTATTTGGCAGGACACTTAATCTCTCTGAATATTAGTTTTCCTACCTGTAAAATATGATACTACTACTTGTTCCTCATTGGTTGTTGTGAGAAGCACAAGAGTACACGTAAAGCATGAAGCATACGGTAAGCATTCAACCAGTGTTAGCTAATAGTATTGTTCCTATTAGGTAATAACTTTCTTACTTCTGTTAGGGCAGCACCTACTACAGAAAGAAATTGTACTTCCCCTCACCAAGGAGCCTGGACTAAGGCTTATACTCCCTGGATCCATAATGAGAAACAGTAATGGCTTCAAAGGACACGGCAGTGAAGGAAACTATGCCGGAAAAAGCAAAGTGAGTCAAAGAAATTATGAGCAAGGTATTTGTGTGAGCCAATCTATGCACCTGGCTTTCAGAGCCAAAAGTTTCCTCCCCCTTTCCCTATTAGATATAGAAGCAACAAGGTTAAAAGGAATTCCTGAAACTGGGTAACGGGTACTCTAGGACATTCCCAGGAAGCCCGGCTGTACTGTTCCATCCTGCCAAGCCTTCTTTGCTCCATTTTTATCCATGAGGCCAAGCATACCCCAAGTTTACTGGAGGTGAAGAAGCCCTAAAGGAACAGGAAGAGAAACAGGAGAGCCTATTTGAGACTGTGGAATAAGACTAGCAGGCATTCCAATCTGGTTTTACTGGTGATTCTCTCATTCCTCTGGAGCTCGCCAGTATGACATTAGATAAATATTCACTGGGTACCCACTAAGTGTCACTGGGGTCCTTGCCTCACTACAGCACATGACGTTAAAGGGATAGATGAGAGACATTTGATTCTTTGTGAATCACAATTTACACAGCACTATTAATTCTGTAGCATCAGTGGTAATAAGATGCCAGAAAGGGATAAATGCTTTAAAAGATAATTTCCTATCTCTGTGCTTTGTGTCAAAGTTCATGTATTCAACATTATTATTAAATGCCAACTATGTTTGCATATATACCCTTATCTATTTTCTCAACTTTCTATAAGGTAAAAAGCATGTGTGTTTTTAATCACCATTTTCAGATGAAAACTGAGGTCAAAAGGAGTTAAGAGACTTACCCAAAGTTAATAAATAAAAGAGCCAAAAATAGAAGCTAGGCTTTGTGACTTCTAGTCCGGTGTTTTTAAACCAATGTCTAACCCCAACATGACCACTGAATTTCAGTTGTCTGTAAGAATCCTCATCACATTCAATCATTGAGAAAGAGTAAAGTATTTAAAGACGCTAACCAGATCGGGCATTCCTTCAGTTTCCTCAAAAAAACTTGAACAATAAGAACAGCAGTGTATCACTTATTTTCTATCACATCAGGACAAATGACACTCTCATACAATCTCAGAAAATACTGATACATCACTGCTCAGTGGCAATCTGACAGTCAAATGAAGAAAAAATATGCAGGGCCTTTGTTGACACCACTCCTTTTCATGAATATAGTAAATACTTAAGCTATAAATAATTTGCTACTGCACTTATACTCATGAATCACTGGGGAGAACCTAAATAGCTAAGAACTAGTCAAATATCTTATATGTTATATAATAAAATACTATGCAGTCATCAAAAGTCCTGTTGACTAGTGTTTAAACCAAGATCTAAGTTACTTCTAACAGAATGTATAAATATTAAAGAGATAGGTCAATGAATTATTATATATTTATATCTACACCAACAATATCATGACACAGACTGTTATCTTGACAGGTATTAGGTGACAGAAAAAAATTTGGTATACTCTGAGTGGCGGTAAACAGAACCATATGACCCTATTTGTGTTATAAGCTGCAGATGTATGTGTGTCTGTGTGTGTGTGTGTGTGTGTGTTTATGTGTGTATGTGTATGAAGTCTTCCAGGGTTATTGTTTTGTTTGTGTGAATGTGAAGAAACTAGAAAGATACATAATTAAAGATGTTTTACTTTTATAAAGAAGAACATCCAAATACAATTATAAATAAAATAGTAGCTAGGCAATGTTCTCACATATAACCAGTAAAATTATAGAACATTAAGCAGTATCTCTATGTTTAATAACATTCAAATTCAAGTCCTTTATTAATGCAATCTATTCTAAGGACTGAATTTTAATACAAGATACATGTATGTAACGTGGTTGAGGCTGAACATTTTCTTCCTCCATATATATTTAAATTCGTATGCATTTATTCTGAGACACTGAGAAGGGCAAAAATTTTAAGAAATCAAAATGAAAGAGAGTTTGTGGGTGGCTCGCCACAGACAGGGAAGGCTTCTGCACCCACGGGAAAAACTACTGAAAGAAAAAGAAGCCCTGTTGGTCAGCCAACTAAAGGGAAAAACAAAACGGAACAGAGATGAGGTGCCCATGTGCTGAACGTGGCATCCCTGAGCATGTGGTCAGGAGAGCAGGTCAGCGGCCCTAGTCTGAGAGCCCGGGGGGGCAGAGTTTGGAAGCTCTCATTTGTTTTACCAAGGATCTTCTTTAGGACGCAGAATAAGGCACAGAGAGACGAATCAGATATGGACGGCCCCTGCCTGCAAGGAACCGCTATTCTAGTAGTCAAGGAGAGATGAACAAATACCATGAGAGAGTACAAGTACCGTAAAAGGGAAAGAAGTTCAGTTACCTGTTTAGTTTCAAAGTTAACAAAACAGTACCCTCGAGGCTGTCCCTCCAAAGCACCTGACTTGTGGAACAGGAAGTCAAACTGCTTCACGGTGCCAAACTTCTGGAGGAGCTTCAGGAGGTGGTATCTGTGGACAAGGAACAGCCCATGAGCTGGGAATCTGTTGGCCGCTGGGCCTGACTTCAGCAAGATAAAAGCAGGAGATAATTTACCCCAGGGATAAAATCTCACACCCCCGCCCCCTGCCTTCCTCCAAACTGCACTGTTAGTTTATTTGGCAAACAAAGTTGTTTGCCTCTATTTGGAATGGGAACTAGAATTGTCATGGCTATGCATCTGTCCAGCACAAAAATACCAAACAGAAAACCACACCTAACAAACAGCTGTCTGGCCCACAAACACCATTTGTTTTTCTTTTGGAGAAAAGCTCAAAAATAGTGTCGATTTATTTATTTTTAATTTCTTGGCAATGAAATAGTATTTGTGAATAACTACAACTCCATCAGACACACCCACATTTCAAAAGCCAAAGTGTACCCTATCTCAAAAATAAACAAACACACACATACACATACACAGTCACACAAACAAAACAACCCTGGAAGACTTCCCTTATTAGATTTCACAGTCATTAGCCCCAAACTGCACTTGTGAAAAATTCTGCTCAAAACCAAGTCACAACTAGTGGCTTGAGAGTTACAATTCCTGCTTTGACCGAATGTCAAGACAACGTGGAACCACAACGTGACTGAGTCTGGTCTCACACGGGGCAAGGGAACCCGGCCAGTCCCATAAATCATCCAGCCTTAGTTGCTTAACGCAGTTTATACTCTGGAGCATGGTTTAACAAAAAATATTGATGGCCAAGGAAGAAATTTGTTCCTGGCAGGAGATTCTTTCTGAGCTCTTTGTGCCACTCTGTCCCTCATTCTTTTCTTGATTCCTTTCTCTAAAACTTATTTAGTTTCTATAGAGCTTTTAAGTTATTCAAACAGATGTGGCCTTAACAGGTTGCTGTGGCCAATCTCAATTCCGACTTCCTGTCATCTGATGTAAGGGTGAGACAAACCAACAGCTCTCCCGTTTCCTTTTCCTTTGGCCTTCCTCCTGGCATCCTCCGTGCTATTCAAACGGAGTCAAGGCTTTCTCTAAACAATGCTGTCCCTGTGATACTAAAAAGGTATCAGCCCACATGCTAAATCTGTTATTACTGGGAATTCTACCCCACAGGGAGTCAGTAAAGCTGTCTTTACAGCCACATTTTTATTCACATTGTTTTCTACGAGAAAACTCATCGAGATTTTATTCTTGAGTAAAAATCTCCTTTGGGAGGCAGAAATATATGAAATGGATCATAAGCTATACTAAATTTGATACTAATGCACATCAACAAGCAAGCCCCTTATCCTGGATCAGGTGCCTGACACGGTGGAGCAAGGAAGACATAATACAGGTCCTATCCTGGGGCAGGATACACAGATCCCGGGGCATACTGTGGATAGTCACCTGGTCTGTAAACCTGTTTTGAAAGGAAAAACACTGTAACCCTCTTCTTTCCAAATTCTCAACTCCCATTAGGAGACCTAAACTGCTAGTGAGAATGTAGGAGGCAATTCTTCAAGGGAAAGGGGGACCTCAAATGCAAATTTCTGGTCTTCCTTGATTTTTTGAATAGCTTGCAGCAAGGGTGAGTCTCTCAAATGCACAGATGGATGGGCTAGAAGAGTCTCCCCCAGCTGCATCTTCCACTTACTATATCCATTCAAACCTTAACACTATACCAGTTGCAATGAATGGTGGGTCAAACCCGTTTTTTTAAGAACAATCTAAGAGCTACTGTGGGCTGGTCATCTTTTCATTAGCTCCATTCTGCTTAATAGCAGGAAGGTAAGGCGATCGGCATTTCCTAGGAAATGAATTTTAATTTACTCAGGGAAAAAAAAACGCCGACAGATTATTCTTTGAAAAGCTAACAAATATGTTCTGCCCAAGAAGTGCGACCTTAAGATTCCAGGAACATCTGCTTAGGTTTGTTTCTTTCAACTTCTCCAGGATTACTTTTCTTGTTTGATAATTTCTTGAAATTATCGGAACACCGAAACAAAAGGAATGAAATGTTTACTATTTTGCTTCCTGGAGATGGGGACTGCAAGCTCTGATAGTGAAAAAAGCCTGAAGACTCTTGCTTTCACATCTGCAAGCACTTTCATCTGCTGCTAAAGTAAGGGAGAGCTCACTGCGCATCAGAGCCTTGCTTCACTTAAGGAAATATGCGCCTGCAGCCTTCAGGAGCTAGAGAATTAGTCCCCCAGTCCCATACATATTTCTGCAACTTAATCATTAGTAAAATGGCTTTCCTGCCTAACAGTAGACAAGTAATAAAACTATGCAAATGTTAAAAGAGACAACTACTAGGTGTCAAGAACTATATTAGGCACTTGGACTATTCAGATGACAACTAGGGTCCTGCTATCAAGGACCTCACATTCTGGTTAGAGAGAGATATGTAACCGAACAATTACAAAATAGTGTCATGCTTGCATGTACAGACACATACATAAGCATAAAGATGAAGAGGACCAGTTGTGCAGGGAAGGTGATGGTTAGTGAATACCACATGCACAAACACAACGGTGAAAAGAGTCCGATCCACTGAAAGAGAGACTGGGTAGGCAGTAAGAGATAAGACTGCAAGGCAGGCAGGAGATAGGTTGTGAAGGATACTGCATGCTTACGAAGGGAATTTTAATTTGATGCTGTAGGAAATGGGAAGCCAAAAAAATGACAATTAAGATGGCTTTTGGTGCATGATTTGTTCTAAAGAAAATATTCTTTCTGAACTTATAAAAATTTTTATGTGTGGGTCTTTATGTTCTATGCTGTATGCAATGGACTGGTCTTACTGTGTTTCAAATTTAATTAAATGTAAACGAACAGTAGAGGCTGTTTTGTGCAAACCAAGGCATGAAAAGCACAGGCAACGAAGGAAAAATAAAGAATGGGCTGACAGAAAAAAGGGATTCTTCAGGGGTTAACAGTATTCTTATATGTGTTCTAGTTTATCCATGAAATTCAATATCAGAAGGACATTTCCACCTGGAGAGCTCTCTACTGCTTACAAGTTTACTTAACATTTCCCAAAATGACCTTCCCTCCACAAACTGATTGCTACCCCAGTGGTCAATGTGGACATAATTCTTTTACATTTCTCGGGGAAGAAATATTAGCATCATCTTCAACTCTCCACTCCTCTTCAATCACTCTTTTCATCTCTCAGACTTACCACTGGTCTCCAAGTTCAGTGTCTAGACCTAGGTGACATTAATAGCAGGTCTGTAGCTATCTTCATCTTCAGTCTTTGCCCCTCCAATTCACCCTACATATTGATGTCCAATTTCCCTAGTAAAACATCATTTTCATGATGTGTGTCTCCTGCTAAACACCTACAATGAGTCTCTTCTATATGAAATTCAAACTTGTCTGAATAAATTCTAAAGACCCTGTCTTAACCTGATAATATCCTATCCAACTACTATTTTCATTATCATTTAGTATTCAACCTGTTAGTCAAAAAGGTACTCTTGACATTCTGCTCACACATAACAATCTTTCTGACTCCTACTATACAACTTTATTTATGATCCACCCTCCATTTGGAATGTTCCTTCTTTTAGACTTTCTCCTGGCTTTGTTCCTGCTCATCCTTTGACTTATGCAAAATGCAGTGGCTATTAATTTGGCTTTCTAAAAAGCATATTTAATATCTGATAAAGAAAGCAGTATTAATCCTTTTGGAGGAAACCACAGTATGGAAAATAGAAAATATCTAAGGACATGAACTTCTTTAACTTCTCTGTTGAAGTAATAATATACAGAGGTGTTGTTCTACCTTTAGTTAGACAGTTAGACTGGGTCCCATAACAATTTAAAAGAAGTCCTTAGATTTTAAAGTTTAGAATATGATACTTAATTATGTGGGCTATTAGAATATTTGTACAAAGAGCACCAATTTAGGTTGTGGGAAATAAGTCCTATCATTAACTACTCCAGTAAACCGAGTCAACTCACTTAACTCTTCCTATAAAACAAGGAAAATATTATCTGTTCCACCTGCTTCACAAGGTTGTTATGAGCATAAATAAGAGGAATGAATGCAACACTAGAGCTAGAAGAAATGTTCAGATCATTTAGTTGAATATTTTCACTTTAAAGGTAAGAAACATAAAGTCTAATGTAGTTGAGAAGAATCAGAACACAGTAGAAAGAACAAGGGTTTGGCATTTGCTACCTCCATAAATAAGAGTATACCATCACTCCCCTGAATCCAAATCCTTACAATCTACTTGGTTATACAGATAACATATTCCTGGCCTCTAGGATGACCCTAAAATGGTCAGTAGTACAACCACAAAGTGAATGCAAATAAAAAAGAAGCAGAATAGAGTGCTAGAGAGCCAGCAATGCATGTGCTGTTGAGAGAATGGACACCTTACTATAACCTGAGCCAGATGCAGATTAATAACTCACAAGCACACACACACAGGATGACTAGAATTACAAAATAAACTGAAAAACTGAGTGGGAAAGTTTTTAACTGCCACTGTTTTACATACTTCTGTAACTATTAATGACAGTAAATACATATTATACTTTATCTTCTAACAAGAGGTAAGAAAGCATTCATATAGGACGGGCACTCAAATTAGTTTATAAAAGATATCAGGAAGGGGGAATGGTAAAGAGTATGAATATGTACAGGAAAGAGAGATAAGAAGAGTTTTGTTGAAAGGGAGACAGTTTAATTATGAAACTGGAGAGTGCTCTGTAAACTCTGTCAAGTCATTAGAGGTTTAGACATTTGGATTCAAATAATACTTTCTGAAATTGGACTATATAAGCCAGGTACCACAGGTTCACCTAAGTTTTATCATATAATCCTTCAATGTTGTGGAATGACCATATTTTAATAATTAGTCTAGGACAATTACTTTCTTTAAGAGGAATAGGATCCCTAAGTTTATATACTTCAAAAACTTGTAAGGAAATTACATATTTCCACAAATAAGACCTACCTTACTAAAATGTTACTTTGCTATGATTAAGCAAATTAAATGAGTTAATACGAAGCATTTCATGCTAAGCATAAGCTATGACTGGTAGTTATGTTCTTAAAAATAAATGTATTACCATTTAGTAAATTGGTTTGTTTAATAGAGAAGATGTTTTAAAACAAGGACTTAGAGGAAAAAGAGTAAAAATGATATCTGGTGATATAGAGGTAGTCAGTCACAGGTAGAGCCAGCAAGGCCCCAATCTACAAGTTAGTACTGAATGTCCACTGTTGGCCTGATGTAAAAAATGCAGAGATAACTAGTTGGAAAATTTTGGATTCAATGTTCCTATTAATGCTCTAACTGGAGAAAACACTCTTCTAACATATGACATAAACTGAGGTAGCAGATGCCCATTTGAACCTTCCTGTCAAGCAGCAGGACACTATTAGAAGTGTCTCATTACAGAGAATTGCAGCCAAAACAATGAACATTGTTTCCATGCTCCAGATTTCCATTCAGATCAGCAGAGGTGGGAATGGAAACCACTCTCTGGAGCAATCCCTCACAGCTTGGGTTTTGAATGATGGCAACAGTTTCTCTGATCACCAAACATTAACTGAGAGGCTAGGCAGATTTACACGTTCATCCTTACAGCCGGGAGCCATAAAGAAAACCAAAATCAATGCACAGTCTCTATTCCAGAGCTCCCAGGACCAAACTAGCATAATATGGAGCAATACATCTAAAATATCATCATAATTTCTAGAGGGATCCAATAGTATCTACATTGAGCTTGAGCAGTTTTAAGGAACTAAACTTTGTCATGTTCCTGATACATTAGTTTACATCCCTTTTCCTCTTTCTTAATCCCAACCCTTATATACACCTACTCTTATCTCAGACTCTGCAGGTTCTCTTGTCCCTTCTCTCTTTGCCTTTAACAATACTACAAAGGGAGTAACTTCTGGGACTGACGATATCCTCGTTTGCTTTAACCACATACAGCTTTGACCACATACAGCTCATTCCAGTCATCCTTTACTATTCTGCCACCAACCATCACCTTGCCTGCCCCTACTGAACAACTGGGAGAAGGAAAAATAACCTCTCAATTCTTTTTAACAATTCTCTTTAAACAATTCCTTTCCACTATAACATTCACAATGGAAAGCGTGGGGAGTCAGAACAATTCAATTAGTTTTGTGGCTGTGGGCAAGGCACTTGTCTCTTGTGCTTCAGTTCCCTATACTATAGGATAAGAGAGCTGGAACATATCAGGGGTTTTCAAGTGTGCTCCATGGAGCATTATAAGTGATTGCCAAAGAAAGGGTGGCACTGCCAAAAGGCTCTGGATGCATCTCGTCCTCCCTTTAATCAGAGCAGCTCTGAGCTCTTATTTTATATACATAGGTCCCAATTACTTTAAGGCAAGGTTCCTCAGAGTTAAGTTTTGAAAACTACTTAGCATGGTACTTGGCACACAGTAGGCACTCAAATCATTAATGAATGAATGAAAATCAAAGTGATTGGTTTTATTACTAAGATCCCTTCCAGCTCTGACCTTCCAGGGTTGTTTAACATGGAACAGCATCAAGTGGTACCTCTCTGCCTTTTTGTGAAGGGCTGAGACTTCTGCTGCTGGTTCCTTCATTTTAAGGGAATTATGCCCAAGGCTGGTTCTAGAGAATAACTTTCTAGTCACTGGGTATAAGGATTCAAATAGCTGAGAACAGTACATCTTTGCAAGTAGAAACAAGTATATAGTTTAAAGTCTATGTCCTTGCAGAAGGGTCCCGATATAAGAAAAATATCACAAAAGGGTAATAACAACACATGCCCTCCAGAGGTAACTAAACATAAGTACAAGGACCAAATATAACCTACATCCATTAAAAATTCTTCTGAACATCATCATCACCAGAAATATCCCAATTTATAGGTAATGAATCAGGATGATTTCAACTTACTCTGTAATTTTGGGGTCCAGGTTGCCAATCCATAACCGGTGCCCTTCCTGTAGGGAACCCTCTGACAGGATGGATGCATTTTCCAGGGGAAGAGTTTTGGTTTCTGCTTCCATCAATATCTACGAAATACTAAAGGAAATGTGAACATTCAGGCAGGAGAGAAGCAACACTGTGAACATGAGATTTCAAATCCAGTTCAACAAACATTTATTCAAGGACATGCCCTAGGCAGTCCTTCAAAGGCCTAGGTTTTTCCACAACCAGGGCCCCAGCACTAGTTCTCTTGGGAGAGATCCTCTGGCAGCCAGAATGCAAAAACTTCCATGTAAGGTGAAAGGGGCGTGGCTCTGTGTGCAGAAACTAAACTTTTCCTCTTCTGAAGCCAGAGGCTGACGGGGCAGAAGGCCAAAGTCTTTCTTACTACATGATACTCCAGTGCAACAACTGTCACCCAAAATAAGCCCTAGAAACCACCAGGGAGTCTTAATGACACTGAAAGTGATGGACAGGGAAGGACAGCAGGACATCTCTTCCTCATGAAAGAGACTTAAGGCCACAGATTTTGGAGTTAGAACGGGGGTTGAAAGTAGGTTGTATGACTTAGTATATTACCTGAAAAGTCTAGGTCTCCGTTTCTTCACATATATAAACGGAAATAACAGTCCTTGTCTTACAGGGCCATGTGAAGATAGTGCATGAAAAAAACACTAAACACTGCACCTGACAACAGTAATTAATAAATATTAGTTATTATCATATTTAATATTTGGGGAGACACTGGAAGAGGCTAACTTCCTTCTTAGTTATTCCATTTCCACCATTTAATAGCTCTGTAACCTAAGGCAAATTTACTTAACCACTCTGTGCCTCTGTTTCCTCATCTGTAAATGGGAACACCTCATAAGAGCTGTGCAGATTCATTGAGTTCATAGACCTAAAGCACTCAAACAATACATGGCACTTAAGAAGCATTCAATTCACATTAGCTTAAATGATCACTAGTCTCAGTTTCTGAAATATTTCATTTCACAGCCAAAAAACAAGGATGAGGCTTATGATGGAGACAGTAGTGGACAGAGCAAAAACCTGGGTGTGAGAAGACCTGGTTTGAAATTTTAGCATTGTCCCTGGAAGCCACTTGTCTTTAAGATTGTGCCCTCGTCTCTACATAATAAACCTCGCCCTGCTTAAATCTTCAGGTTGCTGAGATGACCATGAAAAAGATGACAGATGCAAAATAAAGCTCTAGTAAATGTTTAATGTGGTAGAAGAAAAAAAGGGGGCTGGGTAGATGGCAGACTGTGCTGGATTTCAGAACTCCCTGCTAGAGAAAACAAGTGTCCTATAACCAGAAGTGCCTTGGAGGTCAGTGCTGCAGGAACTGTCTTAATAAATAACAGCAGCTGACATACATTGAAAACTGACAATACCTCTTATTTCAGCACAACCTATGGTCTAGCACACAGTAGCCCCTAGGTAAGTGTTGAACATGTTTATCTACCTCCACACATGAGGGTATTCTTCTTTTCCCACATGTTCAATCTGTTCACTAATGTGTGACAAGCAACGACCAACTGCTAAACCCGGGCCTACCTGCTGAAAACAGAGAAATGAATAAGCCATAGCTCTTGCTTTTACCTCCTTTGAGAAAGGTGAAAAAGACATAAATAGATTCCCAGGAGTAAAGACAGGGAAGGAGAAACATTTTGTTTTCTCCCTGCTTTACATCTACATTCTTACAAATTATTCATTTAAAAACAAATTATTGAGATTCTACTTTTCTAAGTATTGTCCATGTACTGGAGACAGAGTAGGGAACAAGGAAGGTCTCTGCCCTCAGGGTGCTTATATTTGGAAGAGGAAGAGAAGGAAACTAAAGCAAAATAAACAAACAAGATGTAATTTGTGGTAAGTGTTGCAAACACAATTCAGCAAGGTGAATTGATGTGGAGCCTGGGGTTAGACTACTTAGAATTATTGGAAAGGCCTCTAAAAGAGATGAATTTGAGATGAGACTTGAATGATTGCCCTTCTGATTTTCTCATGTCTAAAAATGACAGTAATATCAATAGCTACTTAGTATCACAGGAGGATACCATTTTTAGTAGGAAGAGCACAGAAAATGTGGCCAAAAGAAATGCATTCAAATCCTGGTTTCTGTACCTAGTTGTGTAACTTTAGTAAGCCATGATCGCCCCTTAGGTTCTTCTCTTCAGAAAAGCTTTCCCTGATAGAGCAGAGCTCCTTGTCTCCATCACAGACACCTTTTTCTTTCCATATAATACTAATTCATTGTGTTATTTACTGTTTTATCTTCTGTTTCCCTCACTTGAATGTAAGCTACTAAGTGAATGGGCACTGCCTATTTTGATCATGGTTCTACCCCCAGCGCTTAGTACATTGCCTGGTCCATGGTTGGTGCTCAGTATTTACTGAATGAATGAATGAATGAAACCATTCCTCTATTCGGAGCCTCAGTTTCTTCTTTCTTCCTAGAATGGACACAATTACCCTATCTCATGGGTCTTATGAGAGGCTTCAATAAGACAATATCTGTGACAGATCAGCACAGCGCTTTTTGAGGAATGGTAAAGTGAAATAAGAAATCAAGATGGCATGTAACTCAAAATCCTTTGCGTATGCAATGACGAAAGCTCCTGAGATTGTTAACCGAGTATTCACAAAAATGCTTTTTCATCTACCTTCCCATCTGAGCTGCAACTACTCTGGAAGCTAGGAGTAGTCAATTTGGGGAAACTGAAACGCAGAGAGGCAAAGGCACTTGTTCCTAAAAGCTACCAATAACGGCGGAGTCAAGCTGGAACCTTAGCTTCCCCATCCAGGCCGCGAATTTCCAGATACGATGGGTCACTACTCGGGTGGTTATTTCCGGGCCAGCGGCGGGACAATCCGGGGCGGGGCCTGAGAAGCCGTCTCCTAGGGCAGCCTTCCCTAGGAGACCCTTGCGGGGCTGACGCTGTGATGCAGGAGCACAGACTCACCTCGTGGCCTCGGCGTCTTCCCCTCGGCTCATGCCCCCAAAAGCAAGTACCGTCTCCGCGGTCGACCCGCGTCTAGACGCGTCGATCTCAACACTTCCGGCTGCCAGGCCGCCGGTGACGTACTACGCCTGCGCCGCCGCACCGCCCCGTGACGTCACGACGTCAGCGCCGCCGCCGTCGCCGCGCTTGCACGAGTCTTAATACCCTGGGCAATAGCTGGTGAGTGGCCTCCGCATGGCCTTGAGGCGCTTGTGCGATCCTGGTGCTGGACACATCTAATCCGGGAGTGCTGAGGGACGTTTGGGGGCCTGACCATGACTTCCTGACAAGTTTCTTTCGAGTCCGGCTTGACCTTTAAGGCTGGAGGTGGAACCTGTCGCATCAGCGGGTCTCAAGGCTTGGGGGCGGGGCTCGTCTCCTCTGCTAGGAACTTATAGGATGGGAGGGCGGGTCGCTTACTAAATTGAAGCAACTATTTAGAGCCCAGTACCTGGCAGGAATATTAATTTTCAGAACAATCTTATCAAAGTATGTATTGTTATCTCCCCATAATGAAGAAACGTAAGCTCAGAGAAATAACTTTACTAGAGTCACGTGCCTACTAGTTAATGGAGCTTAAATTCCAAAGTCTCAACTTTTAACAATTACTCGCTACCGTCCAGTTGCGAAACAGTTGTCATCTCCATAGCCCTTCTCTCTTTACAGAGTGCTTCTGCAGCTGTCATCTCATTTGATCGCCCTGGTGATCCCAACAAATGATATTGTCATCCACATTTTACAGTTGAGATTGAGGTCCAGAGAGTTTGACCTAGTTAAGGTCCACATATCTAGGTAGTGTTGGAACTAAGACACTTTCTCGTCTTCTCCATGTTTGGTGCCTTTTCCTATCAGCCACACTCTCCTGCATTTCTCAGAATCTTGGAGAGTTTTATAGTTGGAGAGAATGAAAACTTGGTCTGACCCTTAATTTTATAGTTGAGGAAACAAAACCTAGGTAGGAGAAATGATGATACAAGTCACAAGTCAGTGGTATAGCTGCCACAAATGCTTTTTGGATGCAGGATGATTAGGAATCTAAAGAGGGTGGTTGGCTGGGAATGATGAGATAGGGATATTGGAATCCAGAACTAAGTCTTAGGCAAAGGCTCTTTCTCCACCTGTTAAAGTGTCTCATCCCTCCTTTTGCTGTATCAGAGACATCTGTGTATAGTCAAGATATGAATACCTTTACATGGCCCTGAATTTCGAGAAGAATGACCTGTTATCACTAAGTGAAAATTTGGCAAACCAACAGATAATTGAAGCAATGTTGGGAAGTAGAGCTCGGGACCTACTTTCTTAGATTTAGATTCCATTTCTGGTGCCAGCACTGTGACCTTGGGCAAAGAGTTAATCTTTCTAGACTTTTCTGTAACTGTCACATTTATTCAGTGTCTTCTGTCTTAAGGGAGTGTGCTAGGCACTGGGGATACAGCAGTGAGCAAGACAACCGTAGACTGGTCCTTGTAGTGCTTATGGTTTCATGGAGGGAATTAGTAATCAAATAACTACACAAGTATTAACTGATATTATTAAAGTAAGTGCTATAAAAAAAAAAGTATAGGGTGTTTTGAAATTGGGTTGCAAGACATTTGACTTAAGCTGGAGGAGATGGCCAAGGAAGGCAGTCCTTTGAAGAAGTGATACTTAAGCTGAGATCTGAAAGAAAAATGGAAAATAGTTCATTAAACAGGTGAGAGATCATTCCAAGCAGATTCAACAGTATGTTTGAAGAGGACCCTGGAGCAGGAATATTCAAAGAAATGAAAGATCAGTTTGCTTATTTGTAAAATTTTGGTGGTAATCATGACTCTGGTTTTTGTAGGAATCAGGTAATACATGTTGTTGATGTTAGAAATGGCCATACCTGTAGAGAATTTTTATCAGAATTTATTTGCACCAAGACTGACATGACAATAGTTGCTGAGAAGCAGGGTCTCAAATGCTCTGAAGAATGGCAGATTGCAGCTTTTATGCATTTGGAATTGAGGCAACATAAGAAGAATACGTAGGTGGGAGAAAGCAAGGCAGCGATTGGATTACAGGATAGTTAAGATAATGTGCTCTTTTGAGAGTGATTACTTTGAAAAAGAAGCATTTTAAAGATGTGTTAACCTAGATGCACTGAAGCTATGGACAGGGCTTTCTTATGGCAAAGATAAAACTTTTACTAAAGAAGTTATATGCCTTGGGTGTGACTATACACATGACCTTCCCAGTTAGGAATTTATGGTCAGATCACCCATGAGGTTCTTTCAGTAGAACCACTTCTTCAAAAAAGTCCACAATATGAAAGTATTATATATATATAACAAGGGCCTGCAAGTGTCCACAACTACATTTATAGAAATGTACATATTATGAGCAATATACAGCTGGATTGGCAAAGGTTGCTGGGACAATGGATAACACTTTGTGTTCCTCATCTAATTCTTTCCAAAATTAAAATGCACCTTCTATGAAAAAGAGGAAGATCCAAGGTTTGAGAACCTCAACTTTAGAAAAAATGTGCTAGGAGAATGGGGTGAAGGGTTAAGGAAGTACAAATTAGTAGTTGATAGATGGTAATAGGGATGGGGAGCACAGCAGAGAGAATGCAGTTAGCACTAATATGTTGGCTAGGTGAAGGGCCGGTGGGGACGGAGCAATTGAGGGGATCGTTTTATGAACTATTTAGATATCTAATCAATGTACTTGAAACTAATTAAAATAATTATTTTAAAAAATAAGTTTTGAATAATAATGCCAATAATTGTTCTGAGTGCTTCAGTGTATACAGTTTAGTATAGTGGTTAAGAGCACAGACTCTGGAGCTAGAGTGCCCGAAATAAAATCTTGGGCAAATTATTTATCCTTGTCTCTGATTTTTCATACATGAAATGGGTATAATAATAGTACTTATCTCAGAGGGTTACCATTGAGGCTCACATGAGTTAATGTATACAGTATAGCACTTAGAATTGCTTCTGGCACATAATTATCACTATATAAGTATTAGCTATCATTTTATTATTACTGTTACAATTATTTTTTCTGAGGTTCAATATCACCATGAGAAAGATGTGGTGTGGGGTGGAAAATGTAGTTCGAGGATGCTGAATGATCTATGCAAGGCCACACAGCTAGTAAGTTGGGGAACCCAGATTCCAATTCGACTATATTCAAAGCCCACATACTTTCTGCCATGTTTTTTCTGACTATAAGTTAACTTTGTTGGATAATATTTGGGCTCCCCTAACAGTTCCTTTCCTCTACTCTTCTGTGCTGACTGTAATATGCATGTCCTTAAGGTAAAGGGGTCCAAGAGACTGCCTTTATTGAACTTCCACTTTGAAATTTCCTGACTTCTGTGCAATTAAAATCTATGCCTTAAGCATTTCAGCAATGTGGTTTATTTATAGAGTTGACTTCCGGTTCACATGTACTGGGTCTGCTTTTGGGTGCTGCATTTTCTGTCAAAGGTTGTTTATTTCTAACCCATTTTGATTTCCTGTTGCTTTGTAGATTGGTATTATGACCAGCAACAGGAACACAAGGAAACCTGTCTTAAATGGAGTAGCCAGATTGAGACCCCATAGATTAAAAAAAAACAAAAACTACACCTTGTTACACAGCCATATTTGGATATAAGTGTGAGTTAGGCATTGGCTATATTAGGTGAAAATCTAGATATAGAAACCCCACTTAGAGCCAAACTTTTGTGAACAGTTTTGCTGAAATAGGGCCAAGCTATTAGCAACATGCCCTTGGACAGCGACAGTCTCATAGGGCCTCAGTTTCTACATCTGTAAATGGAGATGATTATTATACTGTATTGTGACATTATTAAGAGGATTAAGTGAAGTAATATGGGTAAAGCAAGCAGCTCAGGCCTGACCTAAATTAATTGTAGCTATTGATAATAATAATCGAAGAATAGGAAGAAATATTCCTTTGTTTTTTTTAATCTAAATCTGTTTTTACTTTCATACACTAATCCCTTGTTATTAAAAATCTCATCAGGAGAAATTTGCCTTTGTCCTACTCATTTGCTTTTCTTTTAAAAGTTAATGATGGCTAGGTTTTATTAAGCAGGTGCTATGTTCTGGGCACTGTAGTAGTTGTTTTACATGTATTCCCTGTCTCATTTTAATATTGAGATTATCTTTCTCATTTTGCACATGAAGAAAGTAATGCCCAGAAAGGTGGAGTGAATTGCCCAATATTGATATTTACATCCAGATCTGACTGACTCTAGGCTACCTATACATCAATAATGATATGCAAAATTTGTTTATTGTGTCTTACCCTGTCATGGAAGTCTTCGGAAGGAAAGGCATCAAAGCTATCAATAGATATCCTCTTTGGGAACTGTGGCTACTAACCACTGTGCCACTTGTTTTACCTGCATAAACTCTTTTCTTCCCAACCCTAAGGAATAACTATAATTATCTCCATTTGACATTTGAGGAAATCAAGGTGCAGAAATGTTCAGGGGCATTTAGTCAGTGGTGGAGCCAACTGGATTCCAAGCCTTCCTGGCTTCAGAGAGCATGCTCTTACTCAGTCCGTTATACTGCATCAAAATTTTAGGATGGGATTTTTTTCAAATGAGGTAGGCAACTAATTTTCAAAGATAGTAGCTTTCAGGTATTTGAGGCTAATCATTCTTAATTTTTAGCTGAGTAATATCCAGATGCCTAGCAGGAGCTACACGGGTCACTTGGTTAACACTGTGTTCTATCTCAGAGGTAGCTGTAGGCTCAAGCATCTTTCCACTGTCAGAGACCTCAGAAGTTGTAACTTGTGTTAACACACAGAAGGGGGGCATTTTCCAGAATGTCAGTTCTATAACACAGAAGACCTCAAACCTCAACCATGCTTCAGACTCACATTAAAGTACATTATAATTGGTAATCAGTGCATAAGGAACCAAAGAAATTTTTAATTAAATGCTGTTTTGTGAATTTTCCAGTCATTTTATGCCTGTTGAAATGTTTTTCTTATTTAAAGTCCTCTTCCAGTGCTCTGTCCTCCTTGTTTGCAACATAACTTTATCAAGATTTTGTTCCTTAATTAGCATCATTAAAGATTTAGGCTGCTGCACATTTGCTTAACTCTGTGTTCCTTGTGTATTAAGAGGCATTTGGTGCAGTGGAAAGAGCATGGCATTTGGGAATCCTACAGACACAGGCAGTGGGCCAGTTACTTAAATCTCTGCGAGCCTCAGTTTCTT
This sequence comes from Macroglossus sobrinus, assembly GCA_004027375.1. Lineage (NCBI taxonomy): Eukaryota > Metazoa > Chordata > Mammalia > Chiroptera > Pteropodidae > Macroglossus > Macroglossus sobrinus. The sequence continues at coordinate 107,012 of PVKZ01003115.1, forward strand.
TGTCCTGTAAAATGTGGCTAATTGTATTTCCTTGTACAACTGTTGGGAGAATTAGAGATAATGTTATTAGATTAGATGGCACATAGCTTAGTTTCTAGGAGTTGTTTGATAATAAGTACAAACTATTTTCTGAAGTTGTAATGGAGTCTGCTTTTTGTCTTACTCTTTTTAGTAGATGTTCACAAGGATTGTCTTCAGTCATGGCCTTGGGTTTGAGGTGCTTCCGATTGGTCCACCCTGCCTTTTGCAGCTCCCTTGCAGCCTTGACCAGACCTGTTTCAGAAATGACGCTGAAGGCAGTGAGTGGAAGACAAAATAATCATGGGCAATACATGGCCTCCCCAGCTGTACCAACCCGTCTTTTTGCTACCAAGAAAGCCAAAGGTAGATATGTGTGACCTCCTCACCCCTTTCTTATATTTAGCCCTTGAATTATCATAGCTGGAAGGATATCAGTGGTGTACTGAATTTCTCTCCTTGCCACATAAGGACATGGTGTCAAGTACAATTGACTAGCTTAAACGGTCACAGCGACAGAGAACCTGGGGTCTGTTTTCTCATTACCATGCTGCCTCATATGTTACCATGCTTCAGAAAATGCCTAATTTCTTTCTTTTAGAATTAGAATTAGAGATATAAGTGCCAAGCAAACCAGAAAGCTTGAGGCAGGGATCAACATATTTTCTCCTTATAGGAAGATCTGTGTTGGAAGTAAAATTAAAACCAGAAGGTTGTTGGGTAAGGAATATTAGAGCCATGGATTTAGATGGATGATCTTAATGGTTTGTGTCATCCAAGAATGAGACTTTGATATACCCCAGGTCTCAGCTTAAATGTCGCTTCTCAGGGAAGCTTTCCCTGACCTCTGAGACTGGGTCAGGTCCCTAGTTACATGCACTCGTGCACATTGTTATTTTACCTTTGATGTACTTAGCACAGCACTCATTAATTAGTTAATTAATCGTAGGTTTGATTATTGTTTGTTATATGTCTTCCATGCCAGACCCAGTAAGGATAGGGTCTGTGTTTTTCTTATTTAGCACCTAACAGGGCCTGACACATAGTATGTATCAAAAAATTTTGTTGAATAAATGAATACTAGAAAATTGTCAAGCTGACCTGCTATTTGCAGTGGTGGGTCAGGGAGTCCGCTCTCAAAGATGGTGCTAGAAATAGGCTGCTGAATATTTTTTCTATTGACTCTTTTTATCGTTTCATGCAGACCTTCCCTTTTCTGTTAATAGGACAATTAACAAGTTGCTGAAAGAGCATTAATGTTTAGAATACTTATCTTCTGTTAACAGTGACAATAGTGATAACTTTTGGTCTGTATATTGTATTAAGTTTTTTTTAAATTCACATACATTTAATAATTTAATCCTTATAAGTATCCATTGAAGGAATTTATGATTGCCCAGTGAAGAAATTCTTATAATTATCCAGTGAAGCACAGATCTCACCATTTTGCAAATGAAGAAACTGAGGTACTTGTGTGAGACATTTTCCCACGGTTATATCTAGTTGTGGCAGAGGTGGAGACTGGGGCTCCTGATGCCCACAGCATCGTAGTCTTCCAGTTATGTGACAGCTGCAACATGTGAGCAGCATCTTCTCGTATTTACTAGGTTGTTTAGTTTTTGTCTCGTTCGATTGCCTCTTTACAACGTGGGTTTGACTTTTTCTTGTAGTTTTATTGGATTCTTTTTATATTAGGTATGTTAATCCTTTGTTGATTGTTTGTGTTACAAATATCTACTATGCTTTTTACTTTATGGTGTCTTTTGTATCAGGTTCCTTACCTATAAATTTTTAACATGCATACTTGGTTTAAAAATAAAGCTGAAAAAATTATTTCCATTGTTTCTGGCTTTTATTGTTGCTCTTAGAATGTATGCTATTATTCTAAAGTTTGTTCCTTTATGGATAATATGTCTGCTCTGGTCAGCTATTTTCTGCATTCACAAGATGTCTGGGTATGAATTTACTTTATTATCCTGTTTGGAACTTGTGTTTCTGAATCTGAAGATTTATATCTTTCATTGGTTCTGAAAATGTTAAGCTTTTAGCCTAACTTTAGAGCAATGAGGTTTCAAGCATATAGTGACAGCAAATAAATGTTTAAAAAAAAATCACTCTGCTATTTACTGGTTGGTTACTTTGGGGAAAATGTTTAAGTGGCTTGTGTCTTAGATTTTTCATTTGTAGAGAGTGGACAATGATAATCACTGTTCTGCCTTCCTCAGAGCTGCTTTGAATATCTTATAGAAGAATATACTTGAAATTGCATTGCAGATTATAACATGCTATACAAATATCACAGGATCTAGCTCACTATTGATGTTCAATGAACTTTGTTATAAATGAGTCTCAATAAGTATTTGTTGAACATTTAATAAGTAAACAACTATAGGATAGTATTATTTAAATGTTTATATTTTTTTCTCCTTCCCTCACACTCCATAATGAAATGCAAGAATATTTGTATTACTCACTGGAGTGATCTATGTATGTACATATTATAGAATATATATGAAAAGTCATCATGGTGGTTTAGACATAAGATATAATTTTATTCAGCTCCCAATTCTGTTGACTTTCTAAAATATAAGCTGTTATCAGTACCACTAGTGGCATTTAATGTTTCTGAATTGCTGTTGTTCCCTTTGCCTGTACTAGCCATCAGATACTTTGTATATCCTTATCTTAGTATTCATTTTAAAATGAATTAATATATTTCCTTCATCTCTAATAAGATTTTATGGAGATAGTCTAATAGAATGTTCATGGGTTTAAAATTAGGCATATTTGGGACCCAATCCTGGCTTTACTTTGTGACATTGGGCAAGTCATTTTACCTTTATCTTCTGTTTATTTTTCTGCAAAATAAGGAATTAATTTACTTATGGAGTGCCTGCCATGTGGATGATGCTCTTTTAGGTATTTGAATTATTTGATTTGTATTCTTGTAACAACCTAGCAATATAGATATTTTCCCTGTGTTATAGGTAAGGAACCTGAAAAGTAGACTTATTTGCCCAAGGTCCTAAAGCTAGTTTGCATCATAGCCAGGATTGTCACCTGGGGTATCTCATGATAAAGTTTATGCCTTCACTAGTATTTGATAAAGTGTTTAGCACAGTGCTAAACACTTAGTACTCAGTAAATGTAGGCCTTTTTTTTTTAGGGCAGTGATAATGTTCTATAATTTTCCAGCACTTGGTGTTTTGCACTACACGTAAGAGGCTCTTCTTCACTAGTTGTATATTGTCTCTGTTTATGCTGCTGTTCTGTTAGTTATTGAATGTTTACTTTCTAGCCAAAGGGAAAGGACAGCCCCAAACCAGAGTGAATCTTAACACTGCCTTGGTTGAGGACATAATCAGCTTGGAAGAGGTGGAAGAACAAATGAAGTCTGTGATGGAAGCACTCAAGGATAATTTCAATAAGACTGTCAATATAAGGACCTCACCAGGTTAGTGACTGCACTGATATTGTAGAGAAGGACATAGTGGAAAGATCATGGCTTTGATTGATCTGGGTTTTAATCCCAGTGTTGATACTTATTAACTGGTGACTGTGGGCAGTTACTATACTTATCTGGTCCTCAATTTCCTTGCCTGATCCCTACCTTATAGCTTTGGGGTGGTTATTAAAATATGTAATGGTTATAGCACAATAACTGGCACATAGTCAACACTACATTTATTTATCCATTCAGCAAATATTTGTCTACTCTGAACCAAGCATTGTGCAGGTACACAGTGGTGAACAAACACAGGCATGGTCTTTGCTCTCATAGAATTATACTTTCAATAATGGGAGTTTTTTTTAATGACTATAATAAATACTAGATATACTGCTAGATATTTAGTCTCACAGTAACTGATGACTTTTGTCTGATTTTTCCAGTTTGTCCTATTTTGCTGTTCTTATCCCTTACTGGAAACCAACTGGCTACAAACCTGCCCACCTGAGGCATCTCTGTACCCCTGAGCTTGACCAGGAAGATTACGTTTGGGTTAATAACTTCCTGAAAGTGGCTTTTCTAAGTGGGAAATGTCAGAACTGTCTAGGAAAACTGTTTGCAGATGTGATAGAAGAAGTGAGTTGTCAGCTAATGGTACAGGCAGGCAGGAAAAATCCAATTGCTGTTAAATTGGCCTTTTGGAAATTGTCATCATCCTAAAGTCAAGCCTGGGACCCCCTCTGAAGGTGTCTGTGGGAGCTTGGGCTGTTCCCACTCATATCTTGGTTTGGATAGTTTATAAGGAAACTAGAAAATATTTCATGAACTTGTTCTTAAGAAAACCACGTGAAAAATATACAGCTTCATTTATAAACACCAGCAGAAACATACTGAGTTCAGAGACGAGATCCAATGTGAAACCAGAAGACCATTCCATCATTTGTCAACCTTTAGACTGGGGCATTTTTGCCTTTGCTGACAGTAGAGCGTGCCATTCAATCTCTCCCAACTGTTTATTTTAAACTTGCTTATTATTTTAGGTATGAAACTGATAAAGTGCTTTGTCTCCCCTGTGCTTTCTGGCCTGTTAACATTCTGCAGCCGAAACCAGAGAGCAGTTTGAGAGGAGCTCGGGGAGAAATGTGATACTTAAAATTAGCCAGCAAGCTCCACTCTTGTTGAACTTAAAAAGATGATGGGCCTGGAAAGAGGTTGGGAGTGTAATTTGTTAAATGTTAACCTCTGAGAAAATGAGGGGCAGGAATGAGGCTGAGGGAGATTCTCGCTGGGGACAGATTGAGGGAAGGGATTTGATGCATTATGTCGATATGGATTTAGGGAATGGGAACACCACAGTTGCATACTGGGATGCCCATGTTGGGACTTCTGCAGCAGAGGATCTTATGGCAAACCAGGAAGGCTGAATTAAGATCCATTTTCAAAAGGCCTCCTGTTGGTATTTCCTCTTTGCTTCTTTCTCTTTAGGGTTATGTTTGTGTAATGTTCTATGTAGAATTTGGAACATAAAGAGACTGGGTAAGAAAGGCTGAACGTAGCCAGTCTTTTTTTGGCCAAATTCTTCCATATCATCTTTCATTACTATCTGAACCAGCAGGCACTTTTCTTCTTACACCTCCATCTGTCTACCAGCAGTTTCTGTCTCCAAGGTACATGATTGTTTTTAGTTGTTGTCTAAGACATGGGTTTTTCGTTTGTTCATTCTTATCCTCTCTCATTCATCCATCCATGTGTACATTCATTTATTCATCAAAGCATTATTGAGCACTTATTTTGTGCTGATTAATAGGTGTAATAGATACAGAGAGAAAAGACATTCTCCCCACCTTTCAAGAGTCTAGAGCCTAATGTGAAGGGCCAGACAAGAAAATCAAAATATACGAAGTCATATAGTAAAGCACAGTGGTGAAGACATTTGCTTTGGAGTTGGTCAGACCTGGGTTTGAATTCATGCTCTGTGTATTAAGAGCTCTTGTGACCTTTGTAAAGTTACTCTCTGTGCCTCAGGTTTCCCATCTGAAAAATGGTGGAACTATCTCAGGGTTTTTGTGATAATGAAAGCAAATAAATTATAGAAGCATTTAGCACAATGTCTCACTCACAGGAAGTGTCTCACTCACAGGAAGTATTCAGCAAATGTAAATGTTTGTTGTCATATCATAGAAATGTGCATAGAATGCTCTGTAGATCATAAGAGGGTTTATAATCCAGCAGAGGAGGTCAGGTAGGATTTCTGAGATTAGATGCTGTTACAACTGAGTGTTAAAGAATGAGCAGGGGTTATCTGAACAGAGAAGAGCATTCTCAGTAGAAGGAAAAATACATGCTAAAGGTCTTGAGGCAAGGAAACTCAGACTATTAGAGAAATTGTAAATAGGTTAGCTTAGTTAAAACATAGGAGAAAGTCAAGAAGTAATAATAATAGTTAACATTTATTGGGCACTTATATATGCCAGGGCACAGTTATAAGTGTTTTCCAGAAGCTCTTTCATTTAATCCTCATCACAATCCTATGAGATAAGTACAATTTTTATGCCCCATTTAGAGATGAGGAAACAGACACAAAAGGTTGAGGGGATCTTCCCAGGGTTATAATCAAGAGGTGGCAGAGTTGGTATTTGAACCCAGGTCATTTATCTTCAGAATCAAGGGAACTTTTACTATTATAACTCCTGGACTGTTCCAGATTGAGGCCATTGGTGTCAGCCATATTCTCTCTTGGGATGACTTTGAGTATTGTGGTCGAGTACTTCAAATCAGATCTTTGGGCCATGATATGGTACTGTATAATTCTAGCAACAGTTTGCTGGGGCAATACCCAATTTGTTTAAAAGACCACTTTCTTCCCCAGCCCCCCTCCTTTTTGTGTTTCAGAATGAGCCATCCAGTAGTGGTTTCTACTATCACTGGTATGTTTTTTTCTTCTAGTTCGCATTTGAATGGGAAATCAGAAAGTTTGAATAATGCCCGTTTTCCATTTATAACTGTGGCTTTATTTGCTTGCCTTATTGGGTTTCTGAAAAATTTGCCCAGGGTTTTCTAGAATTTAGAAATGGATGATGATCAGATGCAGGCCAACAGTTAAGCATTAACAGTTGGTGTGTGTTTGTTTTCTAAAGGGGATCTAAGTACCAAAAGGACAGCAGGTATAAGGGAATAGTTTCAAACCTGGCTGCGCGTCAGAATTGTGTGGTGATATTAAAAAAATAATTATAGGCTCCCCCCAAATCCCTGCAGAATCAAGATCTCTGGGGTGAGGCCCAGGAATCTAAATTGAAAAGCTCCCTGGTGATTCTGATGCTCAGCCAAATGTGAGTCCCACTGGTGTAAGGGAGAAGTGTGATTGGAATCAGAATCAAGTGCACCTGAGTCTGGGACTCTTGCGTGTTTTTTCTTTCATTAGCTTTATGATCTTGCCCTATTTAGACTTCCGGAATCTCATTTTTTTTCATGTAAAATGGAGATAGTAATACAATGTTACAGAGTAGTTTTAAGAACTAAAGGGTTAATAAGAGGTACCCTTTTTTAAGGCTCATTTTGGGTACTTATTATATACTTGGTTGTTTATAGTTAGGATAATCCTTGCTTTAATCCTGGAAGGCAGTTATTTTTTGACTGAGTTGGAAACAAGGTATAGAGAAGATGAGTAACTTGCCCGAGGTTTCATGGTTAGTAAATGACAATGTTGTTGGATGGGTGACCAGCTCTTTCCAGTTTTAGCTCTAAAAGTTCTGTGTCACAGGAAACCCCTCAGGCTCAGGCAGACCAGGATGGTTGGCCACCCTGGTTGCTGGTAAGGAATTCTAACCTAGTTCTGTCAACATTTCAAAGTTCTTTCCATCACATGACACTGCTGCCCCGATGAAAGCCCCATAACTGCCCCATAATCTTGCCACATTGATAAGGGACCCCTAAATATTAGCTGAATCTGAATTAGATAGGGACTTAGCTGTGGGGCTGCTAAGGTCCTTCTGAATTCTAAGACCTTATAACTTTTCTTTTAGGATCCCTGGATCATATCACTGTGGTAACTGCTGATGGGAACCTAGCTTTAAATCAGATTGGCCAGATCTCCATGAAGTCGCCACAGCTGATTTTGGTGAATATGGCCAGCTTCCCAGAGGTAAGGTGGCCTTGCTGAAAGGGTCCTTTGTGGGTTTTTTTTTTTTTTTTTAATGGAGCTGGCTGGGTCAAGTCAGGGGGAAGTATTCCTTCTACTGGGGATGAAACGAGAGGGAAAGTATAATAAAGGGAATGTAAGGATAAGGGAAAACTCCTTTCCTGCTTCTAAATTCCTTTTCTGTTAAACGCAAACACTAGAAGCCAGGCAAGTAATTTGGATATCGAAACAGGCCCCATCTCAGAAAAACAACAGTGGCAGTGCAGTGATTGGCACTTGGTCAACATAGAGGGGGCTGCGGTAGACTGGAGAGCCTGTGCCCTGCCTGGAGGGAGCAGCCTCCACCCAGCTCCTGCTGATCACTGCCAAGCAGAAATGTAGGCCTGGTCGTCAGTGTTACCAGATATTAAGATTTTTATTTCCAGAAGAAGTCAGTAATCCAAATTTTTATGTAAGATCTTTGTTAAATGTTGAACTAATTCACTTTTTTTTTGTTTAAAGATTATGAGACAAAACACACTAATTGGCCAGATTTGGCCTGTGGGCCACCAGTTTGTGACCTCTGCATTAGTATTTGGAGCAGACCCTCTTAGAATTCACATTCCTTTCAAACTGGACTGACCATTTGCAGAATATTGCACAGAGCACAGTGCTTCCAAGGCTGGAAGGTGGGTTGCATTGGATAAGTGCAACCTTGAGGCTGATATTAAGTCTAGTTGAGGAAGATAAATGGGTTTTGTTTTGTTGGTCCAGTGGGAATTGACCTGGATTTGGAGTCCTAGAGGGCTTGGAATCTGGTCCCAATTCTGCTGCCATCTGGCTATTTAACCTTGCGTAAGTTGCTTCACTCCCTGCACCCCCATTTTTTCATCTGTTAATATGGGATGAAGGAATCCTAAGTCCCTTCCTGTTCCCATTGTCTGTTTCAGTATTTCTATCCCAAAGACATAGAACAAAGTTGAACCTGCTGGATTTGACAAACTGGGTTAGAGATATGAGTAAGGAAAAGCCCCTGCTATGAACACTTGCAAATATGAGGGCTCTTATAGCTCATGTGCCAGGCACACTTGTTGGGGGGCAGTTAATCACCACTCCCCCATTCCATTCTCCATACTGCAGCCAGAGGGAACTTTTAAAAACAGGCATTGAATTGTGGCTTTCCCATGCTTAACGTTTATCAGTGGCTTCAAGTAATCTTTAAGAAAAAGATTGCTGTGGCATAGAAGGCTTTGCATGTTGTGGGCCCTGCCTGTCTCTCGCAGTCTCCCCAGTCTTGTGCCACTGTCACCCTTGCACACCACTCGAACCTCATGAGCTTTCCTCAAACACACCACACCCTTCACATCCTCAGGGCCTTTGCCTGTGTTCTTCTTTTTGCTTGGAACACTCTTGCCTGGCTAATTGCTACTTGTATTTTGGATCATAGCTTAAATGTCACTTTCTCAGGGAAGCCTTCCCTAATCTATTCAATCTAAATTATTCCTCCACACTAACCTCTCGTACAGAGCACAGTTCTTTTATTTCATTGCACTTAACATTATTAATAGTTATGTATTTATTTACATCTTTATTTTGCATCTCATTTTCACTAGATTGTAAGCTTAGAATGTAGGAATCATCTAACTTGTTCATTGTGTTGAGCACCTATAACAGTGCCTGGCACGTGGAAGCACTCAGTAAATTTTCCTCAGATGGATGAATTCTTGCTATTAGGCTGATGGAAGGGAAACACTGATTCTCGGTGTTACTGAAGAGCAGAGAAATGCACGAAAGGGAACTGTCAACACTTCTCTTTCTGGCTCCCTCTGAACCACTGAGTCCTCTAGCCTGGTTCATCGAAACCCTTAGGCATTGCAGGCCAATTTAGGGAATAGCCTCCTAATTACACAGCTTGAAGACCTCATCAGACAGATTGCTTTTCAGAGCTAGCCACTTCTGTTATTAAATAGCAAATGGCATTCACAGAAGAAGCACCTGATTGGCCATCAGAGCATCTCATGAGGCAGGAGGAGGTATTAATAGCTTAATTTTTTCTTAGGAAGTTGGAGTATATCTTCATTTTTCAACCAAAGCATCTCTGCCATTTCTCAAAATTTAAATTCTATAAATTCTGAAAGAAAAACAAAAAAGTCCTTTACCACCTTCTCAGAGAGGTTCGTTTACAAGGACAGAGTGAGGAAGTGTGAGTTACATTGTCTTTTGAATTCCTTTATCTCATCTGGGGTATATATTAAACAAATAGCCCTAACTAAACATTTCCTTCCTCCCCTTCAGAAGCTGTCCATAAAGTACCCAGGTTCATAACTTCAAAATGCTGAGCTAATCCTCTCTGTGTTTATGTAATTCCTTTCTGTTTCACATGCGGTTGGCTTTTTTTCCAAACCTGCGCATTTCTGTGTCATGCTGTGGTGACACGATGCAGATTTACATGCATAATTTTTTCAAATGCATTGAAGACAGAAAACTGTGTTGCATTTGTTTAACATGTGTCCTGCTTGATAAATGATACACACAATTGCCGCTTTCCATAAACTTGCCTGCAGCTAGAGTTAATGATGGGAAAGAAAAGAGGGGAGTAAAAAAACCACAGCGTGATTTGAACAAGGCAAAAAAAAAAAAAAAAAAAAAACCCACCAAAAAACAACCCCGCATGCTTTATTATTGCCCTTGTGGAAGAAAAAAGCTAATGTGAACTGAGTGTCTAGTGTGTTCACTACTTTCTGTTTTGTTTCATGTGATCAACACAGGTACTCTCTAAAATTGAACATTGTTCCATTTTGTAGATGAGAAAACTGAGGCTCAGAGAAGTGAAGTATATCCCCCAGGTTCACGCTGTTGTGGTAGAACCAAGGTTTGGATGTAGATCTGTTTGACACTAAAGCCTGTGCTCCTTTTACCGTTCATTTATTAATTCAGCAAATATTTTTTCAGTCCTTGAAGGTAGTTAGGTTTTATTTGAAGTGCCGGAATTCATTGATGATTAAGACAGACAAGGTCCCTGCTTTCATAGAGGTTACATTTTAGGTAGTCATTGGGACATAAAGAAAATGGAAGACCAGTAATTGAAATATCTCTATACCGGAAGTTGACTTGAACGCAAATTATCAAGGACTTGTTTACCTGCTAACAAAAATTTTAGCATCTTTTGTCTTTTAGCATAAATTAACTTAAGAATGGCAGTAACACAGACATTGCTAATTGGTGACAGCACTTTCTGCCTGATCCCCGGTGAGGTCTGTAATCTTTCTCAACATAGTACTCCAAGCAGCCCTGACCAGTTGGCCAGTGTTTCCCAGTTTGCCTTCAGATACTGGTGAGCATCCCTTAAATGAGGGGATAAAGGCTAAGATAAAAGATGGAAATGTGGTAGAAATTTATGCCTTTTTGTCTGAACCATGAGTAGTTCAGAAGTCATGCTGGGAAAGTGACTAATTCCCTGAGTTTCTACATCCAGCGTTATCAAACTAAAATATATATATTTAGCATATTTTAGAACTACTTCTTCTAGCAGGTTTCTTTGCAGAATGAAACCTCTCTTGATTTACATTTTTTCTGCATATGAAAGGATACAGAACAAGTAAAGTCTAAAATAAGATTTTAGGTGATTATATACATGAAGTAAAAATAAGGAGATAAGTTTTTCTAATAGATCTGAACGAGTTTATTAATATACTCATTCAACAAGCTTTTACTGAGCACTTACCATGGACCTGGCACTGAGCCTTGTGTTAGGATGATGTAACTATTGAAACAGCTATTGCCTAGCTTGGTATCAGCTCCTGTGCCTGTAGGGGAAGGTGGTATGGAAACACTTGGGTGTGTTGTGAAAGGGAGGTGATGGTGGTCGATCCCCACAATGAGTTATCAGTCTTTCATTGAGAAGTGTCAGGAAAGGAGGAGTGGGAGAGGATTGGGAGACTTGAGATCAGACCACCCCTTCAAAGTGGAGACTTGCCTCTTATAGTTAACTTTAGAAATCTGTGTGTCATTTTAATTCAGGAAGATGGCATTTCTCTTGCAGAGGAAAATTTCTTTTCTTTATCTAGCTCTTTTATTTACTTTGTCCATACCCTTTATACACCAGACCTAATTCCAAAAAATTTTTGGTGATGAAAAAAAAATCAAATTTCTTCTGCTATAATCACTAAATACATGGAGCTAGGGGGTCTGGAAGAAAATATAGACAGTGACGTCATTGGACTCAGCTGAACTCGGCCGGGAAGCTGAAGTATGACGGGTGAGGTCCTCTCTCCACTGCTCTTGACTCTCTAGAAAGACCATATTTGTGTTTAGGGATGTGACCTTATCCAGCAGGTCCCTGTATACATAAGGAAGGGAGTGTCCTTGGCTATGTTAGAGATCCCTTCTAGCTCCAGTAGTCTGTGGTCAGAGGTACCATTTTAAGAAAATACTGTTTTAAGCAGTGGCCACACTGTTAGATTCTGTATAGAGCCTCCCAAGGAGATGATTCATCTGCATGGGGAAGTTTGGGTTTATCTTTTGACCCTATGGTAATACTCCATGTCCCTGTAGAATTAAGGTCATTTCAAAATGAAATAGATAAGCTTTTTAGGCACTCCCTCAAAAACCAAAGTAAACCCTGGAAAAATAAAATAGGTATGCAAAAAACCCCATTCTTTTAAACCAAAAAGTCTGGGGAGGAACTTAATGCTGGGAATTGGCCCTGTGAATCCAAGTGATGTGGATTGGCTCTGGTCAAACCTAAAATTCTTAGGAAAATGTCAGAGACCTCATTTTCATGGATTCCACATTGTCATGCCAATGAAAGTATCGCTCTTCTACATTGCAATCTTTCACCCTTTAGGATGGCATTCCAGGTGGGGTTATAAGGTTGCTTTAGGTGAGTGAGGCACTTCAGGAAACCAGTGTACCACCTGGCACAGTAGAGAGCAGAACTGTGTAGAGAAGACCCTGGAGGATGTCAGGCAGGACAGCAGTGCATCAGCTAAAAGATGGCATCAGCTCAGCCTTGTTTGGGGTTTTGTGCATTCTTATCATTACATACTAAATGTCAACAATAACTCCCCTTGCCTGGGTGTTACTGTGGCCAGGCACAGAGTAAGATGCATTGCTCACGCTTACCTCATTCAGTCCTCTCTGCGGTATAGATACCATGGTCTCAGATTACGAAATGGAAGCTCAAGAGAGGTCAGGCTTTTGGCCCGGAGTCATATGGTAAGCAGAACTGGGATTTGAACTGAGATCCTTCTGACTCCGAAGCCCATGCTTTTAGCCAGTATACCATTCTACTTATCCTGGAGCACACGGCAGCAGAGATTCATTGCTTATTCTAAAACATGAGTGAGGTTGGTGTGAGTATAGATGCGAATGAGTTAAATTTATTTACTCATTCTAAATAAGCACTGGTATATTTTCAGTGTAATATGTCAACTGGAATTTTTAACGTATAAAATCTTTCATCTGTCTTTACACCAATCTTTGCACAGACCAGCACCCCTCCCTTGAGGATTTATTGTGGTTTTGATCTGTGTTGCCTCAAACCATTGAAATCTTTTCAAAGAAGCAGAGCTGTTTTCTTTTTATTTTTTCCTTCTCTTTGCTTTTTTTCCTCCCGCAGTACACTGGTACCAGGAGTGGACATAGTTTGCTATTCAGCTTGATCAAAGCACTCTACACCAATGTAACTTCCTGATCTTACTGGTAACAGAACTAAATGTTTCCATGTTCTGCCAAGATGGGTTGCCAGTTATCGGCAGAGGGCTTGCATCTGGTAATAATTATTTACTAATTCTGTTTACCTTTTGATCTGGTTTTCAGTGTACAGCTGCAGCTATCAAGGCTATAAGAGAAAGTGGAATGAATCTGAACCCAGAAGTGGAAGGGACGCTAATTCGGGTACCTATTCCCAAGTAAGTTTGGCTGAAATTTACATGTTTTGGATGCAGTGGAGCAGTTGTCCTTGGAAGGAAACCAATACCCATGATGCTGTTAGGCTGATAGCATACTTTACCTATACCTCTCATCCTGGTAAATGCCAACATCTTTTTAGTTCCAATTTACTGATTCAGAAATATTTATTGAGTGCATACTATATACTAGGGGCTGGAGATGCTGTAGTCAACCTGATAAAATCCTTGTCCTCATGTAGTTTACATTCTGGTTGGGAAGATAGGGTTCAAACAGATAACATCATTCCAGATAACGACATGCTACCTGGAAAGAAAAGGCAGTGGGTCCCAACAGAGAGTGACTTGATGAGGGTAATGATGTCAGGGACAACTTTAGCCTGGGAGGACTCTTTAAGGAAGTACCATTTCGCTGAGAGCTGAATGGTGAGGATGAGCCAGCCTAGGGGAAGAACTTTCCAGGCAGAGTTGAACCGCAAGCACAAAGGTTCCAGGTCAGCAAAGACCTTGATACTTGCAATCTCGAATCCATGTTCTTTGAAGAGTTATTTTTGCATTAGTCCTTGCTTGTTGAAGAATTTTAAACATAAGAATAGAATATTGTTAATTATATAAATATGTAGAACTTAGAGTTTTTAATGAATAAAAATGTACAGTAGTACCCCTTATCCATGGTTTTGCTTTCAGAGCTTTTTACCCACGGTCAGCTGTGGCCCGAAAATATTAAAGGAAAAATTCCAGAAATAAACATTTTCTAAGTTTTAAATTGTGCACCAATCTGAGTTGTGTGATGAAGTCTCAAGTCATCCGCTTCATCCCACCTGGGATGTGAATCATTCCTTTGTCCAGCTTATCCATACTGTGTATGCTGCCCACCTGTTAGTCACTTACCAGATAGACTATTGTCACAGTTACCAGATAGACTATTGTGGTGTTAAAGTGCTTGTGTTCAAGTCACCCTCATTTTACTTAGTAATGACTCCAAAGTACAAGAGGAGTGGTGCTGGCAATTTTGATATGCCCAAGAGAAGCTATAAAGCTCTCCTTTAAGTGAAAAGATGAAAGTTCTCGACATAGTAAGGAAAAAAAATCAGATGCTGAAGTTGCTAAGATCTATGGTAAACACGAATCTTCTATCCATGAAATTGTGAAGAAGAAAAAAAAATATGAAGAAGGGTACGTACAGTATAATATGATATTTTGAGAGAGAGACCACATTTATATAACTTTAATATTGTATGTTATAATAGTTCTACTTTATGATTATTGTCATTAATCTCTTACTGTACCTAATTTATAAATTAAACTTTATCAACAGTGTGTATAGGGTTTAGTACTATTGGTAGTTTCAGGCATCCATTGGGGATTCTTGGAACTTATCCCCCGCAGATAAGGGGAGACTATTTTATGTTTATTTTTAAATCAAAAAAGGAAAGAAATGGCCTTTCCAGTGGTGATGACATCCCTACAAGAACATGCCTCTCCCTAAGGACCTCCTCCATTCCTCTCCAGAAGAGGAGAAGAGGAAACATAAGAAGTGCCTGGTGCAGAGCCCCAAGTCCTGCTTTATGGATGTGAAATGCCCAGGATGCTATAAAATCACCACCGCTTTTAGTCATGCACAAATGGTAGTGTTGTGTGTTGGATGCTCCACTGTCCTCTGTCAGCCTACAGGAGGAAAAGCAAGGCTTACAGAAGGGTGTTCCTTCAGAAGGAAGCAGTACTGAAAGTACCCCGAATCAAGATGAGTGAGGAACCATCCCAATAAACTCATTTTGGATTTAAAAAAAAAAAAAAAGGAAAGGAAAGGAATGGCAGGACCTTGAAATGTTTGAGGAAGAGAAAGCCAGTGTGTCTGAAACTCAGTGAGGAGGGCAGAGAGTTGTAGGAGAGAGGGTTGGACTAGTAGGTAGAGGCTGATGGTTCAGGCTTTACAGGCCATGGAAAGGAGTTTAGGCTTTATTCTAATTGTAGTGGGGAGCCATCGGAAAGACTTAAGCAGAGGAATGACCTGGTCTGATATGACTTCAGGGGTCTCTCTGGCTGCTGATTATCCAATGGAAGGTAGGAGGACCGAGCAGACACAAGGAGAGAAGTTGGGAGGCAACTGCAGTAGTCCAGGTGAGATATAAATCCTCTCCGATTCTATAGCAGGAGAATTAGTTTCTCCTTCCGTAATCTCATTTCCTATCTTAAGTCCCTATTTCTACACAGTGCCTCATAGGTAGCAAGTTCCAAGTAAGAGTTGAATTCATTCATTCCATCCTTCAACAGATATTTATTGAGCACTAACTACATGCCAGGTACTTTCCTTGCTGTTGAGATGTAGCAGTAAACAAAACAAACAACAAAAATCCCCTGTCCTGGGGTT
The DNA here is from genome assembly GCA_004027375.1 of Macroglossus sobrinus. NCBI lineage: Eukaryota > Metazoa > Chordata > Mammalia > Chiroptera > Pteropodidae > Macroglossus > Macroglossus sobrinus. The sequence goes on from PVKZ01003115.1 coordinate 122,875, forward strand.
TATCTTATAGTTGAGTAGGCACAGTAAACAGAAAAACAAAGAAATACATAATGTCATGTCCAGTGATAATGACTATGAAGAGAAACAAGCAGGATAAAGGGATAGAGGGAGTCCCTTGGAGTTTTATTGTGGATAGGTAGGTTCAGGAAGTGACATCTGAACAAAGACCCTATGTGAAAGGAATGAATGAAGTGGCCAAATAACTGGAAGGGAAAAGGAGTGTTTCACTAATCAGAGTCTTTTTGTGCCACACAAATTCCTGTATTCCTTTACAGATATTGCCATCTCCATAACATGGATTTGTTCCAGGTGTGGAGAGTTAGGCTCAGTGAGGTAAAGTAATATCTCTGAGTCACAGAGCTTACGCTGAAGCTGGGACCTAAACCAAGTTTTCGTTGCTTCCATGGTACATCCATCTAGCAATAAGAATTAATCCCAACACTCAGAATCTAGAAACTTTCCCCGCTGAACTTTTTTTCTGCTTAGTGACCAGAAAATAGCCATCTTATTCCATTATGTTTTCAGTACTCTGTAAGTCAGAATTAACACTCTGCCTTGAAATCATATAACTTGAGAGCTGTATAGCCTACTGTTTAAGTACCAGATAGACCTGGGTTCAAGGCCAGTACCTATTTGCTTGGTTAGTTCATCATTTGCTCAGCAAATTTTCTGCAGTTGTATCATGTGTCAGGCTTGGTGCTGGGTGCTGGGGACATACAGATCTCATGTGTTCCTTCAGGAACCTCACAGGCTGTGCCAGGCCCGTTATTTGTATTACGTGCAGCTTATCTGTACTTAGTATTACTTACAGTTTATAGGTGAAAAAGTTTAAATTCAGAAAAATTAAGAGACTTTCCCAAGATTGCATGGTCAGTAAGTGGCAGTCAGGATTTGAATCTTGAATTTTTCTGTTACCAAAGAACAGGCTCTTCCTCCTGCACTCTCTGAATAGATGTGTAATTCTGGAAAGTGCCACGTGAAGCAAGATTTGCAAGTGGAGTGGATAGTGATCAGTAGGTTTATTTTTTAGGTGTTGCTCTCTTGTCTGTAAAATCTTGGAAAAGCCACTTAACCTCCCTGAGCCTCGTTTTCCTCATACACTAGATGAAGGGGTCATTCTCAGTGATCAGCCAGGTCCCTGTGGAGCCCCCAGATTCTGTGATGCTATGAGTTTATGCTGCTAAATGCTCGTTGCTGGCTTTGGATCCTCTGAGAATGGCCTGATTGTGTATCATATTTTTCTTTCAAAGATCTATTTGACATAATGTACACCTCTGCGGCCCCACAGGACTAAATGATTGCCCTTGGTGCAGTGTACATGTTTGAAGGATCAGTGAGTTTAACTTAACTTGAATTTCCAAAGACATGGGAATCTGTTACATTATATTTTACATTATTTTATGTTGGTTAATGGGCGTAATCCAAGAGAAAGTTGATGGACCAAAACCCTCCGCTCCTGCAAACCTCATTTTTTATATACTTTCCTCCCTTTGACAAGGTGGTAAGGTCATGAGGCCCCGTACTGAATTATACATTTGGTAGTTTTCCAGATAAAAAATGAACGATCTGTTCTTTATTATGGAGGTTGTGTCATGTGAGAGGATAAAGGTTGATTCAAATGTAAAAAGGACCAAGGTTTTTATTTGGTTTTGGCAGTGACTTCCATATGACTCTGGGCACTCACCCTAGCAGCTTGCTGCCTTCTACTTCCTCATTTGTAAAGTAAGTAAAGTAATACAGAACAATAGGTAGAGATTTTAGGATTAGTAGAGAAAGTAGATTAAGCCATATTAGCTCCTTAGAGAAAAGAAGCTTATAAATAAAAGATACTAATGTTATTTCAGTGAACTTTATATAAGTGTAAAATTTTACTTTTGGGGAAAAGGAGGGAGTGAGGAAGGGAACTAATTTGTTGAGTATCAATTATGTGCCAGGAACTGCTAGGTGCTTAACGTATTCAGGGAAGTTAGAAAAGTGCAGTTAAGTATGTTCTTTGGTATCACAGAAGCATGAAATTGAGTTCTGGCTCATCTGACTTCTAGCTGTGTGGCAGTAGCAACTGCCTCCACCACTCTGAATCTCAGCTCATCTGTAAAGTATGCACAGAACTTGCCTGATATGTTTTTGGGAGATTTCAGTGAGATAATATACACAAAAGCTTTTGATGTTTAACAAGCACCCAGTTAATGCCAGCAAATGTTCTTTCATCCCCTTTCCTGAATAAGTAGGAGCATCATTCCATTTTAAGGGTGAGGAAACTGTGATTTAGGGAGGTGAGGCCTTGCCTCCGGGTCACACAGCTGGAAATTGGCAAAGCTGTGAGGAGGAAAATAACACACCAAAGCTTATGTTGGGAGGTGGGACGGAATCAGAAGCATAAATTCCTAGGATCAGTTTCTGATTATAAAATGTCGAGTTTAGTTCTAGGAAAATTTGCCTTTCCTGATTGATTGTGATTTCTTCTGCCTAATGATAGTCTGCGAGTTTGCTTCTCTGCCTTGACTCTGGATGCCCAGAGCTGAGTTTTATTTTCGGTTGCGGCAGATCTCAGTGCCTTACCCTCCTCACACTCCTCGCAATCTTATATTCTCATTTAAGCGAGTGTACTGAGTAGGCGACTTACTGTAACCCGCCTCCGATCCTTTTAAGAAGTGGGCAGAAAATAATATCCTAAATCAATAACAGGTCAGGCTTGGGTCTGAGTGCTCCTTATCACCATGTCCTCTTTTCATGTCCTCTGGGAATCTAGCTCTGTGTGGCTAAGTTCTTCTCATGACTCCCCTTAGTAAAGTACTATTGAGCCTCAGAAGCTTTGGTTATATTCATCCCCACTGACAATGTGTATAGCTTTTGTTTTATTCCCTGGCCAGTGTTCTTTCATTTAGAGAAGTCAGTCAGTCAATGGATTCTTTGAACATTTCTGTTAAAGGTTCACTGAAAGAGTTCCTTCTACCTTTCTTTTCTATTTATGTCGTCAGATTTGGGGTGCTATTTATTTATTAACCGCCTACACTAGCGGTATAGTGGTTGGAGGTGCTGTGGTAAGTTTTATTCCGAATTCTCACAACAGTACTGTGAGGTCACGAGAGGTCAGGAGACTATTCTGCCTATTTGATGAGACACTTGAGGCTCACAGAGGTTAATGCCCAATGTCATATAGCTCCTAAGTGGCAGAAACAGGATTTGAACTGAGGTCTTTCTACTGCCTTTTTTCCTCTTCAGTTCTCTCTGGAATTCCAGCCTTTCATTTCCTAATCAGAATCAGGGACCTTGAAAAGTTTTGCGCCGGAGCTCATTTCAATCAGGACAGATTTTTGACTCTACCCTGTTTGCATCTTCGTTATGCCCCCAAACAAAGGAACACAGTCCCTTACTCATTGTTTACCAAATGTCAGTGAGAAAATCACGCAAAGTAGAATGAGGCTGCTTTGGTTTGAGAGCACTGAGTTCATGTCCAGCTTTAAATAAATCTGTAAGGAATCCAGAATTCACTGGAGAAATAAAAATACATAAGAGTAACTCATTTTCCACTGAGGTGGCATCCTTCCTTGATTGTCCTCTTTCGTTGTTTTTTGTTTTTGTTTTTTTTTGGCTTTTTGGGTTTTTTTTGGTCAGTATCTACATTGGTTTTATCTTAAGTAGAATTAAATAAAAAATTACTATCCCATTCCATTCTCCATGGGGAACCACTTTGCTACTTTGATTTTCTAGATGTTTTCCTGTGCAAATTCAAACACATGTCTTTGTCTCCTTCATTTTTCTCGTAATGATATGGGCTTATATTATACATACAGTCCTGCACCATTTTTTAACTTAATATGTCATTGCTCTTTCTGATTGGAATTCTTCCTCACTCTTTTTAGAGGATACATAGTGTTTGCATTTAATGTATAGCATTAACTAGTTCATAATTTTTTAATATCTTGGTTGTTTAAAAATTTTCTCTTTTACTAACAGCGTTATAATGATTTTCTAAAGCCTTGCTTCCTGTTCTGCTGGGAGAGGGGCTGTAATTGGAAAAGAAGTGACGAGAATGTGGGGGACTCGGCATACCTTTTGCTGCTTGATTGTCTCGGTGCTTGTTGTGACAGCATGTTGCATGTTGCCGAGCTTTTTAGAGACATGGACCTTTCAGCGCCAGACAGCCATCTGCAACACACGCAGATAATGGTTCCAGTGGTCCTCAGACCCCAACTTGACATCATGCTCTTGGGAAATCCCATCGTTATTTAAATGACTCACCCGGCTCATTGCATGGCAGTAATCATATTAAAATAAATGACTGTTTACTGAATGCAAACTATATTCTAGACTCTATGCGATATTATTCAACTCATTTTATTCTCTTATTTTTTATGTTTTTTATATATGAGCTAAGCAAGCCCAAGGGAGTTTAAATAACTTCTTCAAGTTTGTTTAGCTAGTAGAGTCATGTAGGATTTACATATGGGTCCTTTTGACTTCCAAGTCTGTTTTTACACCTGGGGTCTTCTAAGCACTTTTTGTTTTTGTTTTGTTGGTTTGTTTGTTTTTATAGTAAGGGGCAGCAATTGGTATTTTCAAATTTAATGATAAATCAATCCAAACCATGTAGAACAGAATTTCCAAAGCTCAAATCAGGATGCATAATCTAACAGTGAATTTGTGTTCCACTTTTTGCTGTAAGAGGTATTCTAGAATGTAAGGCATTTGTTGTTTTTAATCAACTTTGTTGAGGTATAACTTACATACAAAAAATGAGCCCATTTCAAGTATATATGAGGATGGCTTTTTCAAAAGCATGTATGAGTTTTTAATCCATGCAGCTCTCCCAGGGCAAGCACTGCAGATAAATTTGTTTTGCTTTTCATGGGAAAATGTCTAAAACATCACCAGGTTCAGCAAAACTATACACCCCTCACCCTCCCCAAATTTTTTCTTAAAATGTTTGCAGAAAGGGCAGACTACCTTTAAGTAACTCCAAATTTCAATTAACAAAGCATTCCTCCAATGTACAATCAACCAGGGCATATCTTAGATCAAGGTCACAAAAATAAACTTTTTGTTTGCAGTTATGCTATGATTCTAGAAAGTTCTTAACACTTTCCAGAATACATGTTCTTCTATTAAAAGTCTAGAACTCTCTATGCTTTCATCTAAAATCACGAGTAACTGGATCTTGCCTGAATAGACCTGTCTACATATGAGGTGACATACTATGATGGTTATTTGACAAATATATGAATATTGCTGATGGGTAAAGGAAGAAAAGGTCTGAGACTTGATCTCTGGATTTAGCAACCTGATATATTTATCAGTTAGTCTCTGGATATAAAGGAAAGCACAAGAGCTTAGGGGTTAGACAGGCCTAGGTTCAAATTCCTGTTCTGTCACTCTCTGAGTACATCAGTTTGGGTCCTCTGAGAAGCAGATGCCAGGACAATTAGACATGCAGGAGGTTTACTCTAGGAAAGAGGCAGGGTGCAGGTGTGCCACCGGCGAAGAAAAGAGGGAGACTGGGTAGGAGGCTCACACTGAATACTCTGTTCCTCTCTTTCTCACTAACCTTTTCCCCAACCCTATGTTCATTCATTTCTTCCCCTATCCTTCCATTTTTAGGGGTGGGAGGAGTTGAGTCATTATGTCGTAATTATCTTAGCATTTAAGCTGCTCAGGAACACTGATTTGGTTGTTAATGAGCACTTGGTTTGTTCTTTGAATACGAATTGTGGTGACCAAGACTTCCTGGAAGGTGTCTCCCAGGTAAGACCTGAAGACTAGTGCTACCTTGGCTGCGAGGCCTGCTTTGTGTTTCTGGGAAGGCCCAGAGCCCTCGGCTCTTTTAGACAACCTTGACCCAATGGACCACTCTTGCCAGCCTCAAGCTGGTTGGATAATGGCCACCATCATCTCCCACTTTTCCTCTAGGTGTGTTGGGGATGATAGACCTTATGCCTGGACGAGGCTCCTTCCCTCACACTTTGTTCCAAGTGACAGCCTGGAAGAGAATTCTTCTTAGGATGGGACCAGGGAGTTTCACAGAAAACAGTAAAAAGCCCTGTGTTATACTTCTCCTAGCCCAAATTCTCTTCCTCAAATGTATTTTCCTACCAATAGATGATGACCAGAGTTTTCTAGGAAGAGCTGGGTTGGGCAGGCAAGGAAGGTCCCAGGCTGAGTTAGGGGAGGGGCAGCAGCTCTGCAGCCAGGGGGAGCCAGACTCGATGCCAGGAGGAGCCAGGGTTACAGTCAGAAAATGCAAAAAGAAAACCGATAAAAAGAGTTAGGTAACCTTAGGCTTGTTTTAACGCTCACAGTGTCCACATCTGTAAAATGATATAATAGCAGCGTTTATGTTTGTGAAGAGTTACTGGAAGAGACTCCTGTGAAGGACGAAGGAGAGGGAGCAGGAGTAGACCCAGAGCCTTTAGACCACGCCACAGGTCTGACCCTGGAGAAGAAAGGAAGGAAATTCACTCAGTGAGAGATAATGTTAGTTGTTAGGTTGTCATTATCACGTTAGCTGCTGTTATTGAGTGTTCCTGTGACCTTTTCTGCGCAGTGATTGTAGCCTGTCGTGGAGAGCAAGCAGTTCTGCCGTCCCACAGGTGAGGAAGCTAAGGGTGTACTGCCTGCCATCGAGCGGAATTTCCGCCTGGGAGACAAGCACTGTTCAAGGACAGGAGCCAGATTGACATGTGACATTTTTTATCAACCTTATTAAGATGTAATTCACCCATTTAAAGTGTACAATTCAGTGGTTTTCAGCATATTCAGAGTTGTATAGCCATCACCATGATCAGTTTTAGGACATTTTTTAATCACCCCACAAAGAAGCCCTGCACCCACCAGCACTCACTCCCCACTTGAGCCTCCCTCGCCCTCCATTGCTCTAGGCAACTATTAATCTGCTTTCTGTATCTATGGATGTCCCTATTCCGAAAAGCTCCTATAGATGGAACCACGGTGTTCTTTTCTGACTGGCTTTTTTCCCTTACTATATAGTGTTTTCAAGGTTTATCCATGTTGTAGCATGTGTCAGTACTCCAGTCTTTTTTATTCCAGATAATATTTTGTTGTATGGATAGGTCACATTTTTTATTTATCGATTCGTACGTTGTTCAGCGTTTGGCTTGTTTCCACTTTTTGGCCATTCTGAATAGTGCTGTTACGAACATCATTGCACAGTTTTTTGTGCAAACGTTTTCAATTTCCTTGGGTATGTACATATGAGTGGAATTGCTGGGTCATGTGATAACTCTGTTAACTTTTTGTGGATCTGCCATACTTTTCCGCAGGGACTACACATTTTGCATCTTCTCCGATAATACATAAACTTGTTGTTTTTTATTGTTATTATTTTTATTACTACTATCCTACTGGGTATGAAATGGTATAGCTTTGATTTGCATTGTCCTAATGACTAATGACATTGAGCATCTTTTCATTTGTTTTTTGCCATATGGCAAATGGCCAAATGTATATCTTTAGAAAAATGTCTGTTGAAGTTCTTCACTCATTTTTTAATTGGGTTATTTGTCCTTTTATTGTGTTGTAAGAGTTCTTTATATATTCTGGATACTGGAATCTTATCAGATATATTTTATCTATTTTTTAATCATAAAAAGGATACATATTTATTGCACAGAAAAATAAAAAAAATTCTTTACTGTTCCCCAAGTATTCTTCACACAAGTAACTGTTGGTAAGTTTAGTATATATTTTACCAGATGTAAAAAGATGCGCATACAAACACACACTCACACATACACATTTAGTTTATGAAAATAAGATTAAATGTCTACAGTATTAGACTTGCTTTATTTGCATAACGATGTCTTATATACATCTTTTCACGGTGATCTCGTTTTAGTGGCTGCAGATAAACTCTCTTTTGAGATGTCTATAATACAGATGAGGAAACTGGGGATCAGTTTAAGTAATTTGCTCAAGGTCACAGATCAGTAGCGGAGGAGTCATTAGTCACATCTGGTCTGCTGTTTCTGAAGCCCCTAATCTTGCTGCATCACCGCATTGCTCCTTGGGCTGCTGACCTGAAGCCTACCTCCTTCCAGCTCTGCGGCCTCCCTGTGTAGCTGCTGTGTCGCCTAGTGGATCTCGTATGAGGGGTTTTGTGTGTAGTGCACACATTCCCGGAAATACTGGTAATACCCTTTTCTTACAGCACCCATTTACATTCAGACTTTAGCCATCTTGAAAGGAAAAAAGAAATCGGGAGAATGCCTAATGACCTCATTTGGGCTGGGGCTGTCACAAACTGCCTTTGAGCCACTGCAGCTGCTTTACCAGCCCTTTCGTTCCCACCACCTGGTGCATCACTACTTTCACAGGGCCTGTCATACTGCTGGATGAGTCCTGGTGCCTTCCAGGCCTGTGTGGGCCTCTGTGCATGTAGGATGCCTGCCTTCTCCTCTTCAGTGCTGCTTCTCACCTGGTCTGTGGCTTTTTAGGAGCACTTCCTACTATTTCATGTCCCAAGAGTATGGAATGGGGGCCTCCCTCCCAGCACAGATGTTCTGGTTTACACACATGAAAGTTCAGTCAGGAATCAAGAGTAGAGCATGGGCTGGGGAGAAAGTTGCTACCAACACCCATGCAAAAGCTACATCCAAGAGGACGATGGGCTCCTCGTCCCCCTGCCCCTCCTCTGTTCTCCACGCATTGTGTCCTGCACCTGCTTACAGAACCTGGCAGTTGACAGCTCTGGGCCACATTGCTAGTCCATTGCAGCCCTCTATAGATTCCCTTTCTCCTTTCTCCCCACTGCACTTGGATTTGTAGGAGAGCTGGAGGAGTAGCAGTGAACTACATATCTAAGCAGTCCTTAATGTGAGAGCAGTGCTATTCTTATTGCTAACACGAGTAAGAATAGTTGCCTAGATTTGCCTAGCACCAGGGGAGAGTCAGACTGCACTGGGCACAAATCCCGTCTACTGGGAACTTGTTGTGTGGCCTTGGGCAGGTCACACCATCTGTGTGAGCCTCCCTTTTCTAGTCTGTGTAATCTGGGAAATAGCACCCCCAGTGCGGAAGTGCTATGCAGATTCACCGAGCTGATGCGTGGAGAGTGCGGCAGCTCAGAGCCGGGCATGTGGAAGGAGCTCTGCAACTGTTACTTATTGAGGGGGACCAGGTGACATTGGAGTCAGATGTCTGGGCAGATGTAAATGGACCTTTACTGTCATAGCAAGATTCCTCCTTATCTCCCTCTTTTGCTTTATTTTCTTCATAGCTCTTACATGTCATTTTCTACATTTGTTTACTCTCCTTCACTAGCATATGAATAGGAGGAGCTTTGTCACTTTTGTTCATTGCTGTAGCCCTGGCCTCTGGAACAAATTCTGACGTGTAGTAAGTATGCAGTAATGCAGCCAGTGGTTACGGAATCAGTGAGCATGAGCACTCACCACATGTCCACCACTGCTGTTCCAGATGTTGTTCGTATATTAACTAATATATTCACAATAGTCTTTTGAGGTAGGTATGTTATTACCCCTGTTACAGGTGAAGGAGTCATGGGAAAATGGAGTTCTTTGTGTCGAGGGTCACTCTGTTAATACGTGGAAGAGCAGGCAGTCTTTCTCAGAGCCTGGGCTTGTAGGCACTATGCTGTGTTCTGTCTCAGTAGGAGACATCGCCATTATTTTTATTACTGTTACAGTTAGCAGCTTTAAAATAATGCCTATAAATGCAGAGTTCTTTAACCATCGCCTCTCATTTGCTCCTAACTGTGGAAGAGGTAACATTGCCCACCCCATCTGATAGTCGAAGGAAATAACAATGTTTATTGAGCACATCATCCTGTGCTAGCACATATAGTAACTATTACTCCCTACAACAGTTTCACTAAGTTAATGGTACTGTACGCATTTGACAGATGGGAAAACCAAGCAAAGAAGTAAAATTACATGCCAGGGCCATAGCTAAGAAGGGTTTGATCCAGGCCTCAAACCTTGGCAGTCTGGCTTCACAGACTTCTCCTAAATGCTTCACTAGACATCTTTCCTTGCGATTCCGGGAGGAAGAGTTAATTGTTCACGGTTACCCACTCCCTCTGCGGGTGGCAGAGCTGGGATTGGAAGTCAAGTCTGCCTCCACCCCCAAAGCCATGCTCTCTCCCTGTACATTAGAGCTGAGGCAAGAGTTGCCTCCATCACTCTCTGGACTTGGACTTCCATCCTTCTAGGGCGACAAGGAAGAAGATGAGAGACTTAATCAAGGTCACTTAGCCGGGAGTGTGGAGCTGTGATCCCTGACCTCAGCCGTCTTTCTTTCCATCCTGCCGGGCTGTGTTTGAGGATGGTATGCTGGCGTTAGCACGGCCTCAGTCCAGGACAGTCCTTTGAAAGCAGGTGGCCAGTTGTGTCCCCAGAGAGAACCAGTTACTGCTGGTGGTAGAAGGCCTTCCAAATTGCATGTATGATTTCCTTTGGGCTAAAAGGACACCTGATGTCCTTCTGAGATATTAGTATCTGTCGGACAGGCCTGTGAGCCAAAGGTAGGTGGGGGTTCAAGGAAAGAGGAGAGAGGGAATTGTGTACCTAGAAGCATAGGATGTCTGGCTGGACTACACAAACAAAAACATTTCCTTCAGGCCAGCAGCTCCAAGGCATTGGGCAACGCCACCAGCAAACAATAAACAATAAACCGAGGCATGTGTCTGCTGCTGATTATTGCAGGCTGATGGTCCTACTGTGGGGAAGTCTCCCTGAAGCCCAGCAAGGAGGTGGCAAGGTTTCTCTTAGTGGAGCTGTCAGGGAGGTGTTTTGAGGGGCCATTCCTTGCGAGTGCAACTCCCTTCTCCCTTAGCTTGTCTCCCACAGCCTCTGGAGCAGAACTCGGGCCTCTTGCCCCGTTCCTGCCCTCTCTGCTCACCACCCACCCAGTAACCCAGGCTCCGAGTGAGAGCTCAATCCTTTTGGTCATTCTCCCTTACCACGCACATCTTGTTATCCCCAAGTCCTGGAGATTCTGTGGTAACAATAAGAATGCAGCCCCCAGTCCTGAGCTTCTTTACTGTATAGACATTGGCACGTGTCAGGCCCCTGCCACTATCATTTCACTTACTCCTCGCTTCCACCCTTAGTAATGTTCTCACTCCCATTTCGTACATGAGGAAACTGAGTCAGAGAAGTTGAGTAGCATGCTCACAGTTCTGACGCTAACAGTGACAGAGCTTGGATTCCGATTTAGGTCTTCCTGGCTTTGAAACATGGCCGTTTTATCTTTTAAAGACTCCTCTAAGTGACCGGAGATCCTTTTGAAGTCGAATGCTGACATATTCTAACAGGTTTTTGCCATAATGGCCAAGCTGAATGTATAGCTTCCTCTGATATATACCTGGTGAATAGCTTTGGCCGTGTGTCCCATCCTCGCTGAAACAATAGGAAGTATCGTTTCAGTCAGTGGGGTTCTCTGCTGTGAGAGTTACCCGCGGGGCATGCCCTCTGCTTATTGTTCATGGGAGCATGCTCAAGGAATTTTGCAGGAAGGCCCCCATCCAGGATGTTACTGGAAGACCTGGCTGGTGGAGTTTGTACAAACAAAGTGTGACCTTGCCAGCTCAGCCAAAACCCCTGCCTTGTGCTTGGAGGCTCTCTGACCCTAGCGGAAAAGGCTGCTATCTTCATCTCCCAGCCAAGAAGTTACTCCAGGGTGGGTCCTCGCTCCCCACGCGTCTGCCTAGAGGCTCCTGGGCTAGCTTTTGCCATGTGCTGAGATCTGGCTCGTATATTGCTGTCTGCAGAAAATACAAATCCGATCACATTTCCTCTGCCTCACTCAGATATCCATGGTATCCCATGTTCTTAGGAACAGTCTACTAAGACTCCCCCCCCCCACACACACACACACTTTTTATTGTGGTAGAATACATATAAAAATGTTACCATTGCAGCCATTTTAAGATGTACAGTTCAGTGGCATTAAGTACGTTCTCACTGTTGTGCAGCCATCTCCAGAGCTCTTTACATCTTGCAAAACTGAGACTATATCCGTTAACCTCCCATTCCTCGACCCCGCAGGTCTCTCATAATCGCTGTCTTACTTTCTGTCTCTGTGAATTTGACCATTGCAGGTACCGCATATGAGTAGAACCATGTAATACTTGTCCTTTTGAGTCTGGCTTTTTTCACCCAGCCTGATGTTTTCAAGGTTCCTCCATGTTGTCGCATGGATCAGAATTTCCTTTTTACAGCTGAATGGTGTTCCTCTGTATGTATGTACCACATTTGTGTGTCTGTTCATCCACAGATGGATCTGCTAAGGCTCAGGAGGACGCTGAAGCGCCTGCATATGTAAGCTTGCCTTTCCCAGCCTCTCCAGCCTCCTCGCTGGGGACAGTCTTTCTCTCTGCGTTCTGTACTGCAGCCACGCTGCCTTTTTTCAGTCCCTCACAATCAGTACCCACCGTCTTGGAACAGCACCTCTACACAGGCCATTCCCTCTTGTGGGAATGATCTTCCCCAAGCCCATCCACTCTTATTCAACTTAACTTAAATATCTCTTAGCTTAAATATCTCCCCATTTAGCTCCTGGAGACCTACAAGGAGAGCTTAGTCAGACTCCCTTCCCCTGCTAATTATGTTCATAGAACTCTATGTGTCTTTATTGTGCTCATTATGACTGCGATGTATTGATTAATTGTGTATACGTTTGTTTAATGATTGCCTTCCTTGCTAGACTGTAAACTCGTGTGTTTAATGCCATATCCCTATAGTAGCTGACAGAGTGACTGGCACATAATAGATGTCCAGTAAATAGCTGTAGAATGAAACTATAAACTGAATGAATGAATGAATGAATGAATACTTATAAAAGGAAATGTCAGGACTGTATGCTGGGAGCATATAGATTTTTAAAACGTGCATCAGATGTTAAATTACTAGTCAGATCTCAAAATATCATCTTGATGAAGCATAGTTTGCCCTGTCATTTCTCTGTTGACAAAATCTTTCATGAATAAATTCTTCATGATTTGAAGATGCCTCAGTGGTTGCCAAAACATAAATAACAATCGCAACAAAGGCAGCTTATATTTTCTGATTGCTTATTCTCTACCAAGCTTTGTACTGTATACTTTCCATGTATTATCTCATCTAATTCTCATAATATAACTCTTTTTGTTTGTTTTCAGTTTCTATTTCCAGATGAGAAGATCAAAACTCAGGGAGTTTAATATAGCTTGCTTAAGGTCACTCAGCCAGTAAGCGGTGGCCCAGAAGGGGAGGGCAGTCAAGGTGGGGCTAAGCTTCACAGGCCTGGAGCAGAGCGCCACCCCCACCCCTGTGACCTTTCTCTCCTTAACTGGAATAGCTCTCTTTTTATCTGTTTTATAAATGGGGCCCCTACCTTGGTTTCGTTTGAAGCCAAAATTTTGTGGCTAACGAAGAATTTGAAAGCTCCAGGCCTGCAGAATAAATTGACCCTGATGTACCCTTTTAAGCCTCGGACCCTCCTGCCATTATATTTCTCCTCATGCTTCTGCCTGAAAAGCCCTCTCCATCCTTCTGCAGCTGACAGGTTACTCTGCATACCTTAGATATTGTCCAGATCTCATGGTGGGTGAACTATACTTTCCACATGCGCCTCTCACAAGTCTGTCTCTCTGTCCTAGCAGCAGGCATACTCTTTCTAAGTAGAGGTTGACAAGTTTGTCTCCACCACTGAACTGAGCCTCTAGAGAAGTTGGACCAGGACTGCCTCCTCTCTGGAGCATCTTGGCCTGGCTCAGGAGCTGGCATGGAACACAGGAGCCTCAGCCAGTGCTTGATGTACAACTAAATGCACGCCAAGCGCAGAGTGGGTGCTCTGAACCAACTGGCTGAGTCTAGAAGCCTGGAATACAAAGTGGCGTGTACTCAGAACCCCATGAATGAGAGAGAGAGAGAGAGAAAGAGAGAGAGAGAGAGAGAGAGAGAGAGAGAGAGAGAGAGAGAGAGAGAGATAGAGATGATCGGATGTATTAATCACTGGTTTGGAAAGGAATTAAAATATTTCCATAATATAGTATGTTTCTTTTCTAAAACAGATGTGCCTATGTTTCATGAGAAAGTAATTAAGAGTGTTTGATTAAAACATTCATAAACACTATCATTTATTCAAGGCTACTCTATGCTGCTATCTTTATTGATACCTTACAGATGTTCTGTCTGCTTCTCCAAATCACCCTGTGAGGTGTTTTTATTATCTTCATTTAAGAGATGAGAAAACTGAGGCTCAGAGAAAATTAAATAACTTGCCCAAGGACAGTCAGCTCCTGAGTGATAGATACAGGAATGAGTCAGGGCTGTCTGACTTCAAAACTAGTCCCCTGCCATCACCCTAACTGCTTCTGATCTTGGATTTTAGATACCTTTCAGCTCAACACCCCAAACTCCGCCCTTCCTGCACCAGGCATCCCCACCCCTTCCTCCCTTCTCCATTCCCCGCACCCCACACTGTAGTCCCCTCTCCATTTCCTTAGATTATTGCCTCTGTCTTTGCATCCTGAAACTGAAATATTTTTGTCAGTGTCAATAATTGGATACTATTATATATGGAAACTATCTGGTTTTAATAGTGTAGTAACATCACATTTACATTAATAAATACAAAATATACTTTATTAAGGCCAGTTTATATATAATGATTTTTTCTTTTTAAAACCTTTTACTCTTAGGATTTTTCGAGCCTCACTTTGTATTTTTTTTTTTTTTAATCTATGGCTTTTTCTTCATGTAAAATATAAATAAAATAATGTGAAAAGGAACTTGATTGGATAAAATTTTTTATTAAAGATTATCTAAACAGTAGGATACCTATTTCAAATTATATATGAATATAAGATTTCATTATATATGAAATACTTCATGTTAGAGAAGTTTAAGAGGTTTCTTACAGACTTAGATGCATTTATTTTCTGCCTCTCCTAGTATTTCAGCAGGATTAAGTTTTTTGAATCAGTGGGTCAAATTTTAATCTTCCTGTTCCTTCCTTATACCGACATATGCTTTGGCAGAACAAAAAAGAGACCTAAACATGTCAGCGTGATTTTCGTTCAATGAATTAAAAACCATAAAAGTAACAAGATCTGATCCAAATCCCTAAACTCCTGACATGGTGGTTTTGTCCTTTTTAGTCCGAAGATTCAAATTACTGACTTTGAAAAGCTTTCTGCCTGGAAGCAGAAGTAATGGCAGCAGTGCATAATTTATCTGAAATAGATTACAAGGGGTAGGCAGCCTTGAGTAGTGGAAAGAATACAGGCCAGAAAACTCTGGATTTGAATCCCAGTTCTCCCACTCAAGCCCATGGGCAAGTCATGTAACATCTGTGCACCTCAGTTTCCCCATGACAGAATGGGGGTATGAGAACCTACTGTGATGACCTGTCATGAGTATCGGTGAGATAATATACTTAAAGTACTCACCTGGCATAGAGGGGCTTAATAATGGCAGTAATCAGTATCATTTTTATTTTGAGAATACATCATCAATTAGCTGAATCTAGGAGAACTTATTTATAACACAGCTGTCCACTTTGTTTTCAGAGCTTATCCTCTCAAAAATATAAAAAATTTTCTCAGCCTATCAGGAAAAAATATCAGGTAGATGCCACTAAATCTTTAACAGCTGCTCGCCACTGTTTCACGTGGAACGTCTACCCAGACATTCGGGTTGTCCTTGCTAAGCAAGAACCCCATTGGTTGGAACCATGTGCCAAGGGTGTCCATTTCTCAGTCCCTTTGTTAGACTGAACCCATTGGCTTCTGAAACAGGTCAGTCTAGGTTTGACTTCGTGTAAGATACTAAACTTCTTTGTGCCTCATTTCTCAATCTGGAATGTGGAGTTTATGATCTTATGAGACCCTCCATGATATGGCTTTCCAGCATCTTTTCTTGCTGCTCTCTTTATTATCTTTGCTTTAGTCAGTTTTTCAATTGAAACATGTTCTCTTTGCAGCTTAAAGCCTTTTTACGTGCTCTTTCTTCCTCCTGGAAGTCTTTCCTTGCCATGCCAGGACTGGCAGCTTGCACTCATTCTTCAGATCCTAGTGTGATGTGTTAGTCAGGATAGGATGGGCTGTGCTGTAGTAACAAACAATCCCCAAATCTCCACGGCTTATAACAACAGAAATTTATTCCTTACTCATGCTGCATGATGAGTGCTGTTCATCATAGACTCTCTGGGACCCCAGCTGATGGACGCTCCACTAATACTGTGGCAAATGGAAACAAACGTTTGGCACATACTGGCTTTTAAAGCTTCTGCCCTAGGGTGACACCTGTCATTTCTACTCACATTTCATTGTCCAAAGCAAGTCATACAGAAGATGGGGAAATGCATTTCTACGAAAAGAAATAACCAGAATACTAGTGAGCAGACCTAATGACTGCCACATTTAGGTGTTCTTTCTCTGGGAAGGTCTTTCCTTACAGTCCCTACCCAAACTCGGGCAGCTCCTGATGAATTAGCTGAGCTGCTTCTGTGTTCCTGTGGCACCTGCTGCTTCCCCACTTCCCTTACCACAGCACTTCTCATGCTCTGCTGTAAATTTCTCTTCTCTCCCTCCCTACTTAAGCCCCTTAATAGCAGCACAAAGGTCTGTCATGTTCACAATAGCGCCCTCGTGCCCAGCACTGGTTTTGATAGGTTGTAGGCCCTCAGTGTGCACATGATGAAGAAATGAAGGCAGGACAAACACGGGCTACTCAGCTGGGTCGTCATGATGATTAAATGTAAAACAGGAATAACAATAAGTGCCTCATACAGTTGTCGTAAGGATCAGCATGTAAAGTACCTCTCCTTGTGCTTTATAGTAGGCCCTCAGTGTGCTCACTGTTGTTATTACTATTGTGATGTTAGTAGTAAATATCACTGACACTCATCAGGCATTTATAACATGCCAGACACTCTCATGGATACTGGCTGGAGGGTAGCTGGTACTGTGGTTTTCACATGTTATGTTGGGGCTGTAATAATAGTTAAGATTCTGAAGGTTGCTACTTGTTTGGGGCGATTAAGAGATAGCTATCACACCGTCACTCATTTGCCTTGCTTTCTTTAGTGGGAGAGAAGGGACTGGCATCCTAGCTAATTACTGCTTCCTTTTATTAAGCACTAAAATGTGCCAAGGTCTGAGCTAAATGACTTGCATGCATCATGTCATGTGATCTTCACACCACTGCCTGAGAGGTACTGGCAACCCCCACTGTAAAGATGAGAGCTCTGGGGAGAGCAGATCTGCTTGCCCTAAGCGGCATGGCCAGGAGTTGACCCCAGGTCTGCCTAGACTCCCCGGCTCATGCTTTTAAGCAGTGCCCTTACTGGCTCTTCTCAGCCACCTCACCAGGAACTTTACTTGGCCCTGAGCTCACCCAGAGGCATGTGTTAGGGATGTGAACATCACCTCCTGACGGAGCGTAAGTTTACAAACACTGAGCTAGTGGCCATTGTGATGTTAAATCCTTGGCTAGCAGTTAATGTACAGGATGATTTTGTTGAACATTCTTTCATTTGTTTGTTTGTTTGTTTTATCAGAGTAACCAGGGAGCACAGGGAAATGCTGGTGAAACTGGCCAAACAGAGCACCAACAAAGCCAAAGACTCTTTACGGAAGGTTCGTACCAGCGCAATGAATAAGCTGAAGAAGTCAAAGGACAAGGCCTCGGAGGACACCATTCGGCTCATAGAAAAACAGGTACCGCCCCAACAGATGTAGCATTCACATATCTCACCCGGGCATTCACTCATTCATGTCTGAAGGGAGGAAAATAAAAGCATAATACCCCTGGACAATTCTTCATTGACTGGGTCTGTCCTGGGCCTCACCCTGGTCTGGACCCTGGGCACGTGGAGGAGGTATGTGGCAGGTCTCTGTGCCGAGCATTCACATCGCTTCTTTTGTCCTCATCACTATAAGCTGTGCAATGTACGTAGTTCAGAAACTAAGGGTCAAAGAAACTAAATAACTTACCCAAAGTCACACTGCTCGTAAATGGTAGCAGTGGGAGCCACACATAGGCAGAGTGATCAGAGCCTATGTGCTGATGCTCTCCTGTCTGTGGCTGGTTGTCTGGGTGCTGAGAGGTGAGGATGTAACAGTGCTCCTAATGTGCTGGGTAGTGGCACATAAACAGGTCTTGGAGGAGCTGCCGGTGAGATGAAGGGGAAAGCAGAGCAGCACGTATGGAGGTGTGGTGATGTGAGAGAACGTTACAATTAGATAATCGTGAGCCTAGGTGGAGACCGCAGAATGGATGAAGAAGAGAGAGTGGCCAGCCAAGTTCATCGAAGGTCTTGTATAGCAGGTTGAGGAGTTTGGACTTTAACCGGTCCAGAGGGTCCCATGGTGGCTATGCATCTTTATCAGTGAGCTTTGGCCACAGTAATGCTACATAACAAATAACCTCAAAATTCAGCGATTTACAATATCAAGCATTTTTTATTCTCATATCTGTGAGTCAACTGGGATATATCTATTCTGTGTTGGTCTCAGTGGGCTTGGCTTCATATCTTTGATTGGGTTTAAGTCTGCTTTATATATCTCTACTTACTACCGTTAAATTATTTTTTTCAAAATGAAAAAATCTTCTGGAGTCAACAAGCTTCCCAGGGCATCTTTTCATGGCAACCGTAGACACCAAGAGTGTAACCCCAACCACTCAAGTACATTTTAAGCACTTGTTCCTGTCACATCCCATTGGCCAAGCAAATCACATGGGCCAAACCAGTCATCACTTGGGCAGGGAAGTATTTATATTCATGCAAGTCTGGGGGAGGGAGTGAATATTTATGGAACAACAATCTAATCTGCCATGGCATTATAATCACTTGAGGAGTTTATTAAAATGCAAATATCTGAGGCCCCACTCCCAGAGATTGAGTCAGTGAGTCTGAAGTGGGGCCTAGGGATCTGCATTTTTAGAGTGAGTACATTGAAAGATTTTTTTCCCAGACAGTGAAGAGATCACATCTATGTTTATGAAAAATGACAACGTGACTGGGCAGAAAACATATTAGGGGTCAAAATTGGAGGCAGGGAGGCCAGGGAGGCTGTTTTAGAAATCCAGCCAGGAAATGATGATGGCCCAAACCTCAAAGGTACAAGTGGAATTGAGATAGGGTGATGAATTTACCAGTATAGAGGAGATAAAATTTATAACGTTTAATATACTATAAATATAGAAGGCTTAGCCAAAGCCACCTTGTCCACAATAAAAGTATTTTAGGGAGATTGACCAGGAGCGTGAGCAGGATGGGAGTAAAGAGATAAGAAGCAGAAGTCAAGGACAGCCATTAGGGGCACACCTGAAGAGGCCATAAATTGACTAACTGCTCCCCTTCTCCTGGACTGGCAGGTAGAATGTTAGTTGTAGGCCAGGACAAAAAATCATCCGGGGAGAATTTTAGATGGATTCCTGGGCTTCCCTCCTGCATTCTCCGATTCAGTAGGTCTGCCCAGGAATGAATATTTTTAAAAAGTTGCATAGATAATTCTGCAAAAGCAGACACGGAAATATAGGGGCCTTCCTGTGTGCCCCTAGAAGGGCACCAGTTAGGAAGGGGCTGTTTTGCATTTGATGTCCTGTGACCTTGGAGAGGTTACTTGACTCCTCCCAAGTCTGTTTCTTCCTTGAAGGGTCGCCCTGGGGCTGCCAGCAGCACCGTTAGAGTGTCCACCATCTACACCCTCAGAGCTCCCTTCTCGCCATCTTTGTGCTCTCCTCTCTCCCTGCATCAGAGACTAGGCTGCCCTTTTCTGAGCCCTGATCAGGCCTCGGAAGAGTCCAGGCCCAGGCCCCAGCTGGGCCAGCTCCTTGTCCATCTCCCAGGGGTTCCATCTCTGTAGCTGACCTCGGCCTCTTCAGTGCTTCCTGGTGACCGTAAGCCTGTGGAAGAGCTGCCAGGCACTGCTCACTCAGCAAGTCTGGGCATCTGCCTCAGGGATCAGAGCCCACACTACTTGAAAAAGGAAGAATGATCAGATAACCAGTTCTCTTGATAAAACCCACTTGACAAAGACTGCTGGAAGCCTTCACTCAGTAGCACCTGGCTTTTCACTTTTCTCTTCATATTAGATTTTCTTATTCAGTGCTTGTTACCATTAAATTATTTTTTTCAAAATGAAAATAACTGTATTCTTTTTTTCTGATATGAAACTGATCTGTGTTTAGTATACATTTTTTTAAATTAAGAAGTAACTGAAATTTCATTACCCAGAGATGCCATCATTAACATTCATGTTGTCTCTGTAAGCATATGTGTAGTATTACAAGAAAAAAGATCATATACTATATAGTTCATAATATATCCAGTGCAATAGTCTTTGTTATTTAAGATATTATCATTTAAATATTAGTTACCATGATTGATACTAACTTAATTTACTGTCATGGTTTAAAGTTTGGGCAAGAAAATATTCAGGAGACAACCTCGTGCACACTTTATTTGGTTCTGTTTTCTGACACAAGGCACAGATCTGGAGTTTTTAGTGTGTGTTTTGTTTAAATAAATAAGGCAGAGTTGATTGTTGCTTTATCAAGCAGTTTTTAAAAATGTGTTTACTTTGTTCCTGATTATCAAAGTGTCGTATGCCCATTGTAGAAAATGTAGAGTTCAGAAGACTGTTTTTAAAAATGAGGGAAAGTTTACCATAATCCCACATGCAGAAGCAACTGCTCTTAACATTTTTAGGATATTTATTCTTTCTTCCCTTTTAAAAAAAAACTACATGGTTTTTAACATGATCTAAGAACATGTACATATGATTTTGTACCCAGGTTTTTATTTTCTGTTCAGTATTAAAACCATTAGCATTTTCGTGTGTCTTAAAAAATTCTTTGTAAACAGTCCTTTCCCACAGTTGTAAAATAGTCCATCTTGTGGTTATATCATAGTTCACTTTCATAAATCCTCTCATTGGATATTTAGTTTGTTTAAACTTTTTTGTTATTATAAGTAAGGTTGCAGTGAATATTTTTATACACACGTCTTTGTTGAGATGATTTCCTTAGGATGCAGTCCCAAATGTGGAATTATAGCACAAAGGGAACACATATTTTTTAGGTTCTTGGTACAAGCTGTCTAAATTACTCTGAGTCTTTAGAATATGTATGTTTTAATTTTTTTTTTTTGCCTTTTCTAATCCCTGACATTTGAACATAGAATTTTTAATGTGAGCTTAAAATCTTGCTTATGTTAGAAATACTGCTTTTACTTCTGTGCTCCACAAGAAAGATTAAGCTATTCTTTATATAAATTTATACAGTTTCTCTAGAGGACAGTATGGTTGTGTATACCGAAGTCCATACATTTCTGATTCAGTGAATTGGGAATTTATCCAAAATAAATTGTCAAGAATCTTATCTGCAGAGTATCTGTTGATGTATTCTGTATAAAAGTAGAAAACTGGAAACTCTAAATTTCTGACAGTGAGAAAGTAAGTTCTTTTATATCCGTTTACTGGAATCTATATATAGACAATTATAACAGTATTTCACAGACATGGAAATTTTGTATGGAATTTATATTTTAAAGATAGATTACATAATAGTATTATAACATTTCATTTCTATAGAGAAGAATTCCATGTATTTAAAAAGGTTGGCAGCTTATCCACATCAAAATGTTAATGTGGTCATTTAAGGTAATGGGATTATGAACAATTTAAATTTGTGAGATATTCTTAATGAAAAAAAATTTTTCCCAAAAGTCTTTTGAGGTCAGATTGTTTAAAACTGTTATAAAAATGTTTCTTTTTTGGTGTATAAGAAGGAAGAGATTCTGTTGTAGGTTCTAGCCCTGCAACCACATCTGACCCCCAAACCCTTTTCCTCCCAGCTTCCCAAATGCCTGCCCAGGCCAGCTCTGCTGAAGAAGGGCCAGGGTCTTCCCACTTAGGACGCTGACATCTGTCAGCCTGCTGTTTCACCTTCGCTTTAGTTTGCTCTAAACTAAAGCCTGCTGAACATTAAAGCACTTGGCAGAAACCACCAGTAAATCTGGCCAAGATCCTTTCACTGCTGCCTGTTTCTCAGAAACTGAACTGCTCTGAAGTGAAGCTGGGTGCTGGTGGGGTTGAAGGAGGTGAAGGCTTCCAGCAGCCTGGGCAGGCAGGGAGGCAGGCAGGCAGGCTGGACCGAGCAGCGGGAGCGCCCAGTGGCGTTGTGGGTGTTCTGCGTCAGACCTCGGAAAGGATGCCTTGCTACCCCGGCTTGCCCGAGGGGTGTTCTCCTGCCATCTCCCTTTTTTTCTGTCTGCCTTTTATTTCCCTGAATTCGTAAGGAGCAAATATGATGATGATAATGATGATGGTGATGATGATGATGATGATGATGATGATCACAATGATCACGATGACCATGATGACCATGACGATAATGCTGATGACAGTGTTATAACCTCTATGAGGCAGCATATTATAAGGGAAAGGGCTCTTGTTCTGGAGTCTGAGTTCAAATTCTAGCTCTTTCATTTGTCATCTGTTAAGTTCACTAAATGGCTTCACCTTTCTGGGCCTCTGTTTCCTCACTGTAAAGTGATAGCAGTAATGCCTGTTGCACAGGATTGGTTAGAGGACCAAATGACACAGCTTACTTAAAAGCAGCCAGTATGGTTGCTGGTCCTCAGTAGTTGCTGCCTAGTTGTCCATCCCACTTCTCTCTCCCGTCTTGTGACTTTGAATAAGGGATTGGGATTGACTGTTTTAATGAGCCCAACAGCTTAGCTGGAAGGAGGAAGGACTAGGCCAGGTGCTACGGACTCCCCAGAGGGAGTAGAGGCAACAGACTGGCCACTGGGGTGGATGAGCTCTTGACCCATTCACACCCCTGACTTGTTATGTGATCTCGAACAGGTTGGTTAACATTTAATGCCTTGATTTACTCCTCTGAAAATGGGTGTGATACCTGTCCCACCCACCTATTGAGGTTACCTGAGATTGTTGGTTTGGAATGAAGTAACAGGATAAAACACTTTTGCATAGTATGAACTACTGTGTAACTGTCAGGTGAAATACTTAAGATTCATAGTATATTAAAGGGAAATGACAATAGTACTTTATGTTTTGAGGGTATGTGAAATAATGCAGGTAAAGTTTTTAGCCCAGAGCCCGGAAGGTAATAAGTGTGAGATGTTGTTGATGTCCTTGTCATTGTTGTTAGTCACCATCATTTTAAGAAGTCTGATAAAGATGGAAAAGGTGAACTTTCAGGCAGACTGTCTCCAAGGGCATTTTGTGCCTATGATATGGTAAAAAGCAAATATTTTCATTAATTGATTTGAAAAAGAAGTCAGGAAGTGATATAAAAACCAGAGAAACACAAGCAGTATTTGCAAGGTAAATACCCAATTTAAAATATGCTTGCATATTTATGGCTTTATTTAACTCTCCCAACTACTCTCTGAGGAAGGGACTAGCATCCCTATTTGTTAGACGAGGAGACTTGACTTAAAGTGGGGAAGTGACTTGCAACACTGAGAAGAATTTACAGAAACCACATTATCACATTGTTAGCCTAGGTGTGCTCTTCCTCTCCCAAGTCCCCCGTCCCTGACACCAGATGCCATTTTTCCAGGAGGCTTGCTACCTTGGTTCCTGTCAGTCCCAGGCTGCCAGCCTAGGGGTGCTGGAATGCTTCTCGGGTTGGAGCGAAAGAAGCATATCAAGGGTTTGCTGCTGGCAGAGTGAGGAGGGACCAAGCAGCCATTCTGAGCCCAGTCACTCCTCCAGAGTGCCCGGCAGCCCCAGGAACTTTGCTTTTCCAGCTAAAAAAATGTGCAGCCGTTGCTATGGCAAGAGTCTGGCTGTCTCTGTGCCTGGGACCAATTGCTCCAAATCCTTTTTAGTTTCTGCCCTTTCCTGTGCATTTATTTCGCAGTTCCTGGCCAAGGCCTGTGGTCTGCAAATAAAGATGTCAGGCAGCCGCTGTGCTGCTGAACACAGACCCTGGACTCCACACTGTCCCCTTCAAAGCTTCCTGCCTGAGTCTTCTGCCGAAGGTCCCGTTAGACGTGGGAGGAAGTCCTCAGCACTTACTGAGTGTTCTGTGTTTTTCATTCTCAGAGGAAGTGTTTGTTTATTTCAGAAAATTTGGGAAATATAGAAAAGCATAGGAAACATTAATATTTATTCATTTAGTATTTCCTGAGCACTTACTATGTACTAGGTCTTCTGTTATATGTGACAGATAGCGACATAAGTAATATATTAGCTATCTTTCCGTCACTGAAAGATAATCACTGTTAATAATTTGACAGGTTTCCTCCTAATTTTAAAAAATATGCATTTTTTAAATCATATTTGAGATCGTTTCTGCTACGTATACACAGTTTTGTATCCTGCTTTTTCTTTAATTCAGGGATAATATGAACATGTTTCCATGACATTATAAATAATATCTTGAAACATTATTTCTTTTTTTCTGATTACAAAAGCAACCCATGCTTGTTATAAAACATTCAAACATTCAAACGTTTCAGAAATATATTCTGGAATGTTATTCATATTTATACCCTCTCCATAACAAATGGATAATCTTAACCATTTTTAATGGCTGTCTGTATTCATCTACTTCCCTGCTCTAGCACTTTAGATTTTCTGATTTTTTATTATTAAAAATAAAGCTTAGATAAATACCTTTGTATATAGAACTTAAAATTTTTTCAGATTCCATTCATGTGGTAATTTCCCAGTTGAGAGATTTTGGGGTTAAAAAAAAACCGGTATGAACATTTGCATCAATTTGAATCCCTATTGATGATATGTGACCTTATCCATTTCACCATAGCTTCCTGGCATTGAATATTATAATTAAAAACCACGACATCAAATTTTGTTAACTATGATGACTGAATTATATCTTGTTTTAATTTCCATTTCTTCAGTGTCTATTGAATTTTCCATGTTTGTTAACCAGATGTACTTCATCTTTTTTCAAGACATTTTTTTTTTTCTGCCTAACTATTTGGATCTGAATAGTCTTCTTATCAATTAGTATGAGGGTTTATATAGCAGAGACATAAGAGATACTAGAGGTTCCTTAAGGAACAGATAAGACTGGCTTCTCTGTATTCTATAATAATAGTTAAGAATTTGGGGCTGTGGAATCAGACTAGCCAAATTAAATTTTGTCATTGCTACTTTCTAGTTGTGTATCTTGAATAAGAAATCTCATTGCCTCACTTTTTTCATCTTTGAAATGGAAATAATAATAATATCTCTCTCATAGGTTGCTGTTAGGAATCAAATAAGAGAACGATTATAAAGTTCTTAGTACAGTACCTGTCTTGGACTCAGTGAATGTGAGCATTTGTCACCATTATTATTTCCCAGATAACCTTTCCATTGTTCTGGAATGTTTCTCCCCCACCCTTTTCCAGCCTCAGTAATCAGGCTGTCTCATCTCGTGTTTTTGCAGATCAGCCAAATGGCCGATGACACAGTTGCAGAGCTGGACAGGCATCTGGCAGTGAAGACTAAGGAACTCCTTGGATGAAAGTCCGTCGGGGCCAGCAGTACCTTGGAGCCCAGTTTCTAGTGCATTCCCTGGGTAGCGAATTGGCATCTCTCCACTCCATCCACACAGAAGGCCGTCACTGTACTTGTCAGTCCTCACGAGGCCCAGCCTTCCAGTGGGACACCCATATTTGTTCATTCTCTTCCTCTCTTCCCCTGCCCCCCACCCCCAAGTCTGCTTTCTGGGCCTCCTGGTATGGGCAGCCCTCGGAGAATATCTGTTGCTGACAGAGGGCTCTTACTTAGGGCATTTGCTGTGACTGTGACGTTGCCAAGTGACTAGGACCACAGCAGGCTTAGCCCCAACTTTAAACTTTGCTTGGGCTGAGGTGGACCTTTGCCTGTGACTGGATAACTTCGCTAGAGGCCCATTTTACCAATCAATAAAATCAAAATGAATTAGGAAGAATAATAACCATAAGAGAAACAATAGAGTCAGTCTGGATTAATGCCCTCTGAGGACCTGTGGGTCAAGCAACCAGAACAGACTCTTGGCTCTGAGTCATCTTCACACACTTTCTCCTTTACCTGGACTAGTCCTCACCTGGCAGTCCCAATCATCCTTCACCTCTCAGCTGAGACAGCAGTTCCTCTGTGAAGTCTTCCTTCTTCCCCCCACTGAGGACCCCTATTATTGGCTCTCATAGCACCGTCTACTGTTTCTATCTGAACCTTAATTATTCTTTTTGGTAATTGTCTATATATTCAGTAGCCTCAGAATTAGGCGTAATGCCTAGAACATAGTAGGCATTCAAATGTGTTGTAAATGAATGACGCATAGAAGCTACTCAACAAATGCTGGCTTTTCCTTTCTTTCCAGTCCTAACACTGTCATTCTGTCATTTTTTCCTTTTACCTCTGTCGTCAACATTTACTTGGTTATAGGAGACCCTTCCTCTAGGGTCTGCCTGTTACTAGTTTGCTATGGCTTATTTTTTGAGTACAGGGTCAAATTAATAGTACAATAATAATTCTTTTATTTGTTCATTATTAGTTTATTCATTCATTTGTAATATAGCCAACATGAACTAGATAAAATTCTAGATAATATTTTTGATCTTCACAGTAAACTTGGAAGATGTATATTATCTCCATTTTACAAATAGGAAAAGTGAGACTTGACAATATTAGATCATCTGCCCAAAGTAACAAAGCTAATAAGAGTTTCATTATTCATTGTCTCATTTTACAGAGAGGGAAGAGCTCAGAGAGGTGAGGTCTCTTGCCCAGGGACAGATGGCTAGCACGCAGCAGAGCTAGGATTCAGATTGAGGCCTAATCTAAAACCTGTGTTCTACCCACTACATCCTGGTCACTTCATAAACATTTAGTGAGCTCCAAGTGTGTGTTGGGTGCTCTGATACATGCTGGGAATACAAAAAGGGGTAAGACATGACCCCTGTCTTTGAGAGGGGTTGGTACACTGGACTAAGTTGCTATTTATGTCTTGGTGAAAGGGAGGAAGTTCGCTCCGGTTCTGTCAAATGTCTGCCTCCAGAGTGGCACTTACCTTGGTGGCAGCAGGCCTGGCCATGTTCCTTCGAAGCAGCATCCAGCTTCTCTTTGCTGTTGGACTCCTCAGAGGCTCTGGCCCGGGCTAGAGGTAATAAGGGGCGCACTTCTCCCTCCGCTTGGACTGGTGGAGCGTGCTTCATGACAGCTAGTGGACACTCACGGTCAGAATTAGGTCGAAGATGAAAGAAACTGACAGTCTCCTGCCCTGCTTACCTGTCTTTCTTGGTCAGACACCATTCACCCGCCCTGAGTGACCTCCATCACATGACTGGAGGTCCGCTAAAAGAAGAACAGGGATGGAGAGAGCAGTCAAGGAGCCTCTTTGGGGGTAAGCCACATGGCGAGGGCTTTGCAACAGTCTTTCCTGAGTGGCCGAAATCCCCCACTCACTGCAAATGTGCTTCTCAAAGATGCAGGATTTTTTAATAAACAGAGGAAATGATAAATTATGTTGTAACTCCACTCCAAAGGCATTTGGTTCTTAACAGCCAAATCCTCTGTAGTCTTTAAATAAACAAAAACTTATTTGGTGAACAGACGGGGGAGAAATTGAAAGATTTTCTGTACTTGGGTTCCACATGTCAACAATTTCTCTCCTGTGTGTATGTTGGCCAAAGCCGTATATCATGATAAATGAATAAAGGAAAACCTCAGGCCCAGGGCAGTCAGACAGCTCAGCAAATGGCTTTCATCTGATTGCTCTATTTCAGTTGACATTTATCAAAGTTTCTCCATTACTCTGTGTGTCACGGCTTCGGTGGTGGCAGGAATGAGAGTATGACTACCTGTTTGGATGTGCTGAGTAATGAGTAATGCCGAAACTCGTTTTCCCTCTCTCCTTCCTTCAGTCTCTCTCTCTTTCAAAAAGGAAAGCCGAGTATGGAGATTCTCACACTGGCCAGAAGAAGTAAGCACCTCCTCTGTTCATTCAACAGCTTTCAAAGTCCTATGAAAAACACAGGCCAAAGAGAATTCAAGAACTTGTTTTCTGTATGTTGTTTTCTTTCTTCCATGCATGCACGCGTGTGTGTGACATTACAAAAGAAAGTAGAATGTTAAAATTTTGAAGAAACTCCTCAAAGGTCCCAGATCCAACGACCCTTTAACAATTACAAGTATATCCTTCCAGACATTTCTCTCTATATATTTAATTTTTAAAAAGTGGGGAGGGGAGCTATTTTGTTCCTATTCTGAATCTTGCTTTTTTTAAAAAAAAAAACAAAAAACCAACAACATATGGCCATCTATCCATGTATAAACATATGTAGGCACAGTTTATCCTTTCTCATTGTAGTTCAGTATTTCATGATATGGATGTACCATAACTTATTTCACTGTTACTCCTATGATATTTTCTTTAAAATAATTTCAAATGCATTGAGGATGTTCCTATTTAAAGGTTTTTTAAAAAAAATTATATTTATATATATTTATGTGTGTGTGTGTGTGTGTGTGTGTGTGTGTGTGTGTGTGTGTATGTATTACCCTATTCTAACCCTTTTCTCAACCTCAGCCGGACACTTTACATGTGTTACTACATTCAGACTTTTGAACAGTTCTAGTTGGTGGAGGTATTACTCCTGGTTTGTTTACATATGAGAAAACTGAGGTTCAGAAAGGGCATTTTACTGCCCAAGGTCACACGGGTAGTCAGTGCCAGAGGGAAGTCTGAAACTCCCACCTGACGTTGAAATGGGTCCTTAATCGGTGTGCTTTGGTTCATGGGACTTCATCGAGCAAGGACTTGAAGTACGCCTAGCACTGTTCTGGGCCCGAAGGTGAGAGAAGCAGAAAGCTTGCCTTCACAAAACAATAAGAAAGCTATTTCTCACAAAGGATTGCATGTAAAACAGCACAGGAGCTGGCACATAGTTAACAGCGAAACAATGGTAGCTCTTCTGGAGACAGATTACACATTTATGCCTCACCTGTTTGGCAGACTCTTCTAGAATGCCTCAGATAACCAGGGAGTGAGCAGAAAGACCACCCAGCAGGAATAATGATAACACAATAGCATTGACAACTGATGATGGGCTTGGGGCTTTTTAGTTTTCAAAGTACTTCTAAATCCTTTATCACATTGAAATCATTGAGCAAAGCTGTGCAGTTTCTATTAAATTTTCATGATTGCATGAAAAGGTATATTTTCTGTTTTGGGGGTACAAACTGTGATATGTACATAGGACATGTAGTTTATAGATTATGATGTTTAGGTTTCCTGCATTACTTTTTAACCCTTTGATGAATCTTGGACTGAAAGTGGTGTGTTTTTGTCACCTGTTAATTAGTATTTCCATTTCTTCTTGCATCTCCTGTAGATTGTGCTCTGTGAAAGTGCTGATGTGTTTGATGCACACAGATAGCCTGACTCATGTCTTGTCTCGCTCAGTGCTTGGAGTCTGAATTTTGTCATCTATCAAGATCATAGCTCTTGCTTGCTTTTTGTTTACATTTGCTTTAATGATCTTTCCCATTCCTTTATTTTTAGCCTTTTGGAAATACTGTGCTTTAGGTGTGTGGTTTTGGTTTTTGTTTTCTGAGTTGGGTTTTGTTCTGTGAGCCATTCTGAAACTTAAAATTATCTTTATTTTTAAATGTGATAAAATACATATAACATGAAATTTGCCATCCTGACCATTTTTAAGGGTACAGTTCAGTAGTGTCGAGGACAGTCACGTTGTTGTGCAGCCACCTCCAGAATTCTTTTCACTTGATAACAAACTGCACCCATCAAACAACTTCCCCTGCCCCCCTCTCCAGCCCCCGTCAACCTCTCTCTCCAGCCCCCATCAACCACCATTCTGTTTTCTCTCTCTCTGAATCTGACTCCTCTAGGAGGACTACTTCCTATATGGGAAACCATCATTTATATTTGTTAATACAGGCATACCCCAGAGGTATCACAGGCCTTGTTCCAGGCCACCCCAGTAAAGCCAGTCGTAATCCTTTTGCTGGTGGAGGGTCTTGCCTTCAATTTGTAAAAGACACATCTCAATAGAATGAAGTGCAGTAAAACAAGGTATGCCTGTCCCGATGCGTTTAGTAGAACCCGTTTGCTCTTCATGTGCGGCATTAACGCGAGGAGATTCAGTGTCTAAAACCATAGCAGATGAGGAGCTAGAGATTAGATTGGGGAGGAGGGTTGCTCCTGCCGAGAGGAAGTTCAGGAAGTTCGCTGTTGAATGAACAAATAAGTGATGGCTCCTGTCTCTTGCATTTCTTTCTTCTGGTCTCTGTTTTCATCCAACCTGTTCTGTTAGGGTAGATCAACCTGGAATGTAGCCTTTATCATGTCACTCTTCTGCTTAAAAACCTTCAGTGGCTCCCCATTGCCTGCAGAATTGTGCACAGACCCTTTACCCTGACATTCAGTACCCTCTGCAGTCTGGCCTGCTGTGTCTCCTCAGTTGTGACACATCTCCCGGCTACCCCAGTGCAACCAGTTCTTAAACCAAACGGAATTGTTAGCTTGTCTGAAGTTTCGTGCTGCTTCCTTCCACCTCCACGTCTTTTCTCATGCTGTTTTCTTTTTCTGGTATTTGTACCCTTAAACCGCTACCCCACCTAACAGGCAAAATTCCTATCTAGTCTTCAGAGCCCTTGGTCCCACATCCCTCCCTGCACAAACACATTCATTCCTTTATCTTTACGTGTTTCCTGATCCTAGACCTGCGTGTGCCTGTTGAGCATCTCTACCTGGACGTGCCTCAAACACCCCGAACCTGGCCAGCCTCACCTGGGATCTACGTTCCCACCCAGGTGCTGAGCCAGGACTTTTGGAGCCACCTGTGCTCCCTCTCCCTCACCCCCTCATCCAATAAGTGACCGAGCCCTGCCAGGCCTACCTGCAAAGCGCTCTCCTTTCTGGGCACACCCGTGGCTGGTGCGTTCCATGGAACAGATGTGGCAAATGGCCTGTCCTTGCGGGGTCTCTGGCGCCCTGCCTCAGGGGCAAACGCCACTAGGGCTGGGTAAGCCTGGGTCAGTCCCTGCAAGAAAGTTCCCTGCTCTTTGAATCTCTGTATCCCTGACCAGCACTGTGCTAGGCGCAGAGCAGGTACTAAAGAGGTGTTTGTCCAGTTGCAACCAGCCCGCCAGGCCTGGAATGCAAATGAAGTCAACTTACATCAATAAGCCTGTTTCTCTTATTCTCACCTGCCAAGTCGGCCTCGAGAGTTTCTGAGCATCTTCAAAAGGCTGCCTCCCATGCTGTCCACAATCTCGACGCCCACCACACTTCTCTCCCACCCAGACGCCCCCTTGCTGGTGTCGGTACCTGAATGCCCCTGGGGGGACCTTCGCCTATTCTCCTACTAGGGGTGTCAGTGTCAGTGACAAGAGTGCTGGTTCCTGGGCCTGGGAGCATGCTGGCCGGGGTCCCTGAGAAGACAGGAAAAGGTCCTTTTCCTAATCCCATGCCACCCTTGGCCACCCAAGTCTACAGCAGCCTTCCCTTGGGCCGGGTCCCTCAAATCTCCTAGCCCAGCAGCTCCCACACAGGCTGACGACTGCTCTAACGTGGGCTCAGCTGGCATGGGGGGCACGGCACACATGCCTTCTCTCCCTTCCAGGCTCCAGCCTCAGCCCAGATTGCCCGCTCTTTGCTGATAATGGTAGTGGCCAACCTGCCTTGGGCCTTTGCCATTATAGGCAACTCTAGAAGCTAGTTATTGATTTGCTCACTTTACCCCGAGAGGTTAAATTGCTTGTTCAAAGACACTCAAGACCAGACAGGAAGCTTGGAATCCAGAGAGTCATGTCTGACCCCTGCTAGGCAGCCTCAGTAAGTTATTTTAACCAAGACCAGAGTGTCTGGAAAGGGCCTTTGCGAGGTGCTGCTGTGGACAGGACCAGGCTTGTGGGGCCTGTCCCAGTTTTGCCCTTTCTGTCACCAGTAAAGATCACTTCATTTTCCCATGGGTACCAAGGAGGGCCTTGGACAAAACTGGTGGTTTCTCACTGAACAGGACAACCCAGGCAGGTCCCTGACAACATTTTCACCCATTTGGGGCAAAAGAAGTAAAATAAAAGTAATGTACCAAATGTTTTCATACAAGTTATTTTCACTTAAAGGACTATTTTCTAGTCCTATATCTTTCTCTTTCTAGTTTTGTTTTTGTGTGTGTCTGTGTGTTAAAAATATTTTTTCTCTTATAAAATGTTGGTGATTCTAAAAAATACAGTATTAGAAAAATAAATAAAAAGTTTGTCACCTTTTCTTGGTCCCCTCCATCTTTTTTTTTTTTTTTAAACTTTACTAACGTGTGAATCACAAAGTCTAGGACCCCACGCCTATTTCTAGAGCTAATGTCCTCAAGGCTGTCATCCAAGGGAAGCTGGAACTGTAACCAGGGAGAGAAGTGACAGAGGGAGGCAGTTTGACCTGTGTGGGTGTTAGGGACCCAGAGGGTGAGCAAGTGGTGGCAGGCAGGGTTTGGAAACAGGACAATAGTCAATCAGGAGGGTTCAGAGACCCAGGAGGGAAGAGGGATGGGTCGGGGGAGGTAAGTAAGAGAGGAGAGAGGAAGACAGGGATAGAGACAGGGAGGGACAGCTACAGGGCCAGAGGGAGGGAGGGAGAGGCCGAATCACAGGGAGAAAAGCATACAGCCACATGTGCACACAGGCAGGTAGGATCAGAGAGAGATGGCGACAGTCGCAGAGACAAATGGTGACAGTGAGACGGTTAACTCATCTCTCTAAAAAGAGACACATAGAAATAGAGGAAGACAGAGACACACAGAGTGTAAGAGAGAGAGAGACAGAGACGGAGGGAGAGCAGAAGGGGAGGAAAGGAAGAAAAAAATGGAAAGAGGCCATTTAGATGGAGAGGGAGCGAGGCAGACAGACATGGGCGGGCGGGGGTAGGGGAGTGAGCGGGGCGGGTGGCCGTGCACCACCCCAGGGGCACAGGGTGTGGGTGGAGGAAGAGGCAGCGCTGGCGGGGACTAGGGCTGCAGGGACCAGATAAGGACGCCTGCCAAAGGGAAGCCAGGGAAGGAAAGACGTTTACAAATCCCGGGGGGGCGGGGGGCGGGGGGAGAAAGCCAGGGAGGCTGCCCCGGGCCTCAGAGAACAATGGGTACTTGACTTCGGTGGGTCATTAATGAGACAATTAATGGAAAGAGTAACAGAAGCATCCCCAGGGAAGCCTTGGAGAGTGGGTAAGTGGAATTATTGTGGAGGGCCAGCGGGTGCTTCTGGGCAGGGGGGCTGTCGGCACCATCCCAGATGTCCAGTGTGCCGACTGCAGATTCCTGGCCTGGGGCGTGGGCCCCCCCCCCCACATGGGCCCTGTGCTCCCTCCACCCTGGACTCCTGCCAGCCCCCAGATGCGTCCTGGCTTTCCTATCCCCTCCTTTACTGGTGCCGCTCCCTCGACACGCAATGTCAGTCCTCGATTATCTCCATCCATGGAAACCCTACCCATTCTGGCGGGTGATAAATGGGGCGCATCCACGCGCTGCGATGGTGAGCCAGGGCCCCGTGTTTCAGCAGGAAGAGAGCCCCCGAAACTTAATGGGCCGTGGAAGAGGCACGTGGAGTCAAACACACAGTGCGACACCCCTTACATAAATTAGAACGACTTAAACAAAAAGTGGTTCATTAAAAAAAAATTATTCCTGACCTTATTTTGCATTAAACATTATTTGTAAAGGGGATTTTTATTGCAAAGGGATACTTACCAAATTTATGATGGTGATTGACACTGAGAGGAGGGAGACTTAAAGTGTACCCTAAAGTCATTTTATGTGTCTCTATATACATATACATAAAAACAACAAAATATTTATTTTGAGTTGTAAAAATAGGAATGATAGGAATGGTTGTTACCCTGTTTTCTGGGTTCCCCGCCCCGCCGCCCCCCGTGCTTTAAAATTTTTTAAATAAAGAGAAAGACAGATAGACATTCTATCTATCATCCTCTAGACCCAGCTGAAATGTCTCCTCCTGCAGGAAGCCTCCAGGAACCCACCCCCCCAATCAGATGTGGTCCTTCTTGTTCCTGATAGCTCATTCTCAGAGCTCAAAGCACTTTCCCCCTTGTTTTTTGATTTGTGATGTTTATGGACTGTCTTCCCCGCTGAACAGAACCTCCTTGAGGACAGGGACTTTCCAGCACACAGGTGGTGCCCAGGGGTGTCTGTGAGTCTGAACTTACCTGCCCTACCCCATCACTGTAGGAAGCAAACACTGAAGGCTCTGATCACCTCTCGGATCCAACACACGGAATCATATGGGGGGCAGGGGCGTGGGCATGGCTTCTGGAATGGGGACCTGAGGAGAGGGGCTGCTGCTATTCACAAATGTTCAGGGAGGAAGCAGGAGGTCTTGATGCTGTAACCAGGATATTATCAACCCATTGCTTGAATGCTGGTTGTTTATGGCAACACTGCTAACAAAGCCTCAACCCAGAGTCCCAGCCAAGTTCGCCTCACCCACCCCAGTGGGCCAGAGAGGCATTTAGCTCCTTCCACCCAAAGCTGCCTATTAAACAAACAAACAAACAAACAAACCCCAACTTAAATCCATGAACCCCCAGTGAATCACAGGTGCTGGTAAAACAGCCCCACGGTAGAGGTGGCAGGAAGAGGGACATTAATTCTGGCCCACCCATCCAGGCAGCAGGGCTCATCCATAACAACAGCCACCATTCACTGAGCATTCGCTCCATGCTCTGCCTGGAGCTACATTATCGGACTTAACTCTCACAGTAGCCCTCTGGGCTTAGATTTCCTCACCACTGTTCTACAGATGAAGACTCAGAAAGGCTAAGTGACTTACTCAAGGTCACAGGACGGCAGGAAGTATTGGAACAGGGACTCAGGTCTGACCTATATTAGGTGGAGGGTGTGCCTCTGGTTTGAGTGGTGGGATGCATAGCTCT